>NDXB01003304.1:0-57325 GCA_002631895.1 Agapornis roseicollis | reverse complement strand
CAAAAAAAACAACAAAAAAAAAAAGAAAGAACAAAAACAAACCCAAAAAAACCCCAAAACCTAAACAAAAAAAAAACCAAACCAAGAAAAGATAAACCAGAACTGCCCAAGCACGGGCAGACTGAGCAGGCACTTTAACCGCAACACTGGTTAATAGCACTGTGTGTCCTTGAGGTAAAATGTGGGAATCACAGTAAGAGCAGCAGCAACGTTCAAGAGAAGCTGGTGGTCTAAGAAGCAGTAAGGAAAAGTAGCACTGGGCTCGGTGAGAATGGTGAGGGAAAAAAATGTGTTCCTGATGGGATTTCTGTGCTCAGTAAAATATGAGATTTACCCTTTTTGCAAGCCAAGAGAGACTATATAAAAGAAATACCTGCCATTATCACTATTGATTTACCCTCATAACCAACACGGAAGCTGTAAATAAGCTCATCTGGTTAAATTAGAAGTTTTGTGAGACTAAACTGAAGCCTAGTTCCAAGCAAGACTGATCCCCTGTGGATTTGCAGCTCACAGATGGCTGATTTAGCTATTGAAGAAGGAGGAAAGCCTCAATTAAGCTTCTCTTGTGGCTGAGTTATAGGATTTATCTATATATTCTTCCTACAGATGAGCTTTTACAAAACTGTGAAGGACCTAAATTATGTCTGAGAACGCAATAACCTCTTTGAAACCAGTTGAAATCAACAAAGCTCAAAGCTGACTTGAGCATACCCACACGGAGTGAATTTTTAAGTCATCTTTCTTTGACCTTATAAACTGAGTCAGGTTTTGAGACAAACACTCAAAAATATGTTAGATAAGGAGAAAAAATACAAGGGGATTAAAAAAGAACCTTTTGGTTTATGATTTCTGGCAATTTCTGGAGTCCAATTTATGCACACTAGCTATGAACAGTATTGCAGTCATGTTACTCTCTTCTGCCCCGTCATGCTCGATTTTCCACCCTCTGTAAAGTATCTGTATTATTCACTCTCAAGAATATTCTTATGCTTCTGCTACATTAGTATTACAAGTATCACTGCATCAGTTTCCAATTGCTGAAATCTGGCAAACATTACACAGAGACAGACAAGCTTTTTATCTGAATATGGCAGCCCTTAGATGCTTTTGCACTCCAGAGAAGCACTTCTTTAAGCACTGTGATGCCTCCCTTTTTCTTTCCCTCATCTCCCTTCTTCACTGGACAGATCTCCATGCACTGCCTTCCTTTCACTGCCTCCCAAAGACTCTGCTTTCAGACTCACCAAAGTGATATCTAATACTTGAGAAAGCTGAAGCAATTAGCACGTATGACAAGTACCTATTACACTTAGCATAAATATACCACTGCTACCTTGAGCTCTCTGCCTGCTACCATCTGCTTCTTCCATCCAGCTCTTCTTTCTTTATCTTTAGGTTGGAAGGCATTTCAGGAACATGCATTCTTTTCTTCTGTTTGCCTGTACAGTGTTTAGCTCAGTAGGACTAAGTATGCAAAGGAGTTTTAGACAGCCACCACAATATAAAATTGCAATAATAGTTCCTTGCTATTTCATATCTCGTCTACTAGGAACACAGGCAAGTAGTAATTAGCCTAAATATATTGACCAGCAGTAGTTCTTTCACTATTGAACTGTACCCAATCCCTGGCTGCAAAATATGTATGATACCCAACTGTTCATTTGTTTCTTACTTTGTAGCTCACTCTAGCAGCAGATGGCTTTGGTACAAGTTATTAACTATAAAGTAATATACTAAATACATGAGACTTGTCTTTATCGTCTGAGCTATTCTGCAACCATACAAGCAATCCAAACAATAAACAAACAAGTAGGCAATGGCTAGTTAATTTAGGAAGCACCAAGGCTTTCTCAAACTGCAGGGAATTAATTGTGTAACGTACACTTTTTGCCCTGGAAGGAATGCCCCACTAGCTGGCAGACTGAACCACGCTACATGTGGGTGCTGCTGTTGTGAGGCTTTCACAGGCAAAATCCCCCAAACCTCTTCTCACGAATTGGTCCATGTCCCTGTAAATTCCTGCATCTGCCAAGAAGTTCAGTGCCACAGTCCTGATTAACATGTCCCCTAGCCTTTTCCTATATATATACTTTATATCTTCAGTGACTTACAGATTTAAAAGGAAAATGAACAAACAAAACACTATCCATAGGAAGGCAACATCTGGTTTAACTGGAAGATAATTAGTTATCTGATTTATCAAGTAGCATTCCCTGTTTCGAGATCTACTTTTCTCTAAAATACTTTAATTCATATAAATAATGATCTTGTCTCTATAACTTTCACCTGGTCACGAAGTAGCAGCTGCTTCATCTCTAGAGACAAAACCAGTCTTGCTGGGCATATTTTACGTTTATCATGGTACCAAGAGCTGGCACACAGTCTGGTATAATACTGATCTCAGGTGATTTTATGTCAGAAAAAATGTGTTGATTAGAAGCTTCAAAGAGAAAGCACTAAAACACACCAATAAGAGGTATTGCAGTCACTGACGCATAGTTTCTGGGCAAAACCTCAATTTGCCAGTAATGATTGTGTGCATTGCCTCTTTATTCTCTTTGTAAGGGCTGAGAAAAACAGTAGAACTTACAGAGAAAAAAACCATGAATTGTTCAAGGCAAGAGTACAGTGATTACTGGTCTCTCTGACAGCAGCAGCACAGAGAAACCAACCTGGAGCTCTTCCCCTGCTCTAGCCTGTGGGAGGGCAAATTTCTACTTAGCATCTCATTTATTTTCCTGCTGTGTCCTGGACAAAGACATTGACTTCTGTGAGTCATTCTTGCTTCTCTACTCTTTAGAAAGAAAGAAAATAACTGAGTAACTGTCAAATCAAGCAAGTCCTAATTAGTACCTCACTATAGCAAGCTAGTACTTCAACTATGAATCTTGTCACCTAAAAGAGGTCTGGCATGTAAGCAAGTTAAGAAAACACCTGATTGAATGCCTGCAATCCCTTAATAGCTGTTATGAAGGCTGCAAGAAAGATAAAGGCAGAAAGCATCAAATTTTAAAAGAAGCTCCCACATAGCCTTCATACTTTTGTACTTGTAGTTAACCGTGGCCATCAGCAGCATTACTTTAAAATAGGTTTTCCAAAGCACTCTGTAATTCATAATCAATTTGTTTCTAAATTCATGGGTTTCAATATGCAGGACTCACTTTTTGGGGACGTATAAAAAACACCGTGACTTAAAAAATGAGTGACTTAACATGAGCAGAGAGGTACATGGGGATAGAGGCCACTTTTCACATGGGTAGCCTGGACATGTGGCCCGAGGATTCTGCTCACTGCCCTCACTACTCTACAGCACCTATCTTTAAGATCAGTTATTTGAATCCGGTATAGACAGTAGTCTTTTTCTACTATCTCTTGGGTTCATACCAGCATTTGCTGGGATGCCTTACTAAGCAGGCCTCTAACCTCGTCCTATAGAAGTCTGCTATTGACTTCAGCTAGGCCAGAGGCAAAACCTACATACCAGTAAGCACGCTCTGCAAGGGCAGTCCTGAGAGTTGTTTATTTTGAGCTAAATAGAAGGCTTTGCTAAATGCAGGTGACAACTTAATGCCTAAATCCATTCCACAACAACCTTCTTGAATGACACAATTAAAGGAGTTTGCATCACAAACATGATGACTTGTTCACTCATCATATTAAACTTCTATAGAGCTACGCACTTAGAAATGCACACATATGCATGCCATAATAAAAGACTTTGATTTCAAGTCTCATGCAAATACATATGAAGAACAGCATTGCAGTCTGTCCTTTGGGGCAAGAGTGCCTGGACTGGTATGTACTTCTGATCAGCACAAGGAATCACATTCTACTCTGTCATCTGTTCTGTTGATTTAAATGGTAGAAGATCAATCTAAAATAACAGATCAAAAAAGCCCCAAAGAGCTAAGAAATAGCAGAGAAAATTATTTCATAGATGAGAAAAACCAACAATATCTACCAATCCCTTCTGAGCAATTTTACACTTTGTGACAGCATAAAGCACGAATCACAAACCTGGTTTATATACAGAGGATTGAAATCTGACCTGCAGACCATCCTTCATGGAAATATTTCTGCTGAGGTTACTTGAGCGTTTTCTGCAGTAGCAAACAGCAAGATTGTCTTACACTGTGCAGCTAATAAATTAAGTAAACCACAGTAGCAGGGCAGACACAACTTGTGACGTTCACTGTCCTCAATTTGAATGGAGATATGATTGCCTTTAGAAACAAAAGAAAATCCCAGCACTCCTGGGGTTGCTGTCATATGAGTGAGAACATCAAAAACTGAGTTGGGAACAATATTTGGTATGTATTTGAAATCTTGCAAACTTGTATATAAGCAATTATAGATGTCGTTATTGCTCTGGCCAATACAGATAAACAGCCTAAGTTTCTTTAAACAAACAGGTTTGCAAAGCTTTCACCATGTAGGGAGGATTCAGCTCTACACAGGGGCAGCAACTTCCCAATATACGTTTTGCAAAGGCAGCATAGAACTGCAACTGGCAGAGCTCAATGCAGAACTTGTCCTGCTCAAACAGCTCATTACTCATGTACTGTTCTTGCTTGCATGAACAGGCAAAAATGAGACAACGATTTACATAGGAAATGAGACAAGTACTCTGCATTCAGCACCTATTAAACCTGTGTAAAGACTGGAAGCATTGCTGAAATATTAAAGTTGCCACTATTCCACCCTGTACTGGTGGGGGTCAGATGTTTATAGGCACTCTTTTTTTCTCTGAGGCAGATTCCAAAGCAAGTTATGCTGTTTGTATATTTAGATCCTAGGCATGTGCTTCCTTTTGTGTTTGAGCTTTAGAAACCAACTAGCAGCTGTAGCAGCCTTTAGTAAGAAGTTTGCTGAATTCCAGTCATGCTTATTTCACAGCTGTGCTTCCAAATCCTGCACTACTCTCACAAGGCAGTTGGGCTTTATTCACACTGTTGCAGATGACAGCCCTTTCAAGTATAGCTCTCGCTGCTGAGACACAGCTTTTCCCTGTAGGCTAGCTTCCTATCTTGTGGCTGTGAGAGTGTAGGAAAGACTAAGTAAGAGAAAATCAGCAGAACAATACATATTTTATCTCCCTCCATTTTAGGTCATTAGAAAATGGTGTAGTTTCTTTAATAGGAATATTGTTGATTCCATAATAAAAGAACGAATTTTCTATATTTAACACTGTAATTTCCTCACAGATAGGATCCATAAGTAGCTCAGGGACAGATATCTATGCTGTTTGTAATAGTACACAGAAAAAACGAGAAACAGAAGTCCTAACACTGCATTTACTGCTAAAATTACTGGAATTATAAACAAATTGCATGCACAGCATCCTATATCCCGTGACATATCAGAAACTGTGTAGATGTTTAAAGAGGCTGCTGAGTTTCCCATTTACCCTACCCCAAAGAACTGAATTGCATTGGAAGTTGAATAAATAGTTTTGTATCCATAATTAAATTCCCTCATTAAAGGCACATTGAAATTAAGTCAGCCCATTGCACAAAGGGTCTAAAGTGATCTATATGGAGTAATTTTGACATTATTCTAATCATGGTTACAACTACTTGACTTAAATTAACAATACTACACTTCCTTATGGTATGAAAATACAAGTCTCTGCACAGTACAACATTATCGTGGTGAACCCCTGGAGAAACACTACAAGCATCAGGACCACAAGCGGAAAGCCCTCTAGCAGTAAGGAAAACCCATGCTCAGGACTCTGAGAGGGAGAAATGGATTTTTGGTTTTTCAGAGCTACTGAAAGTCCTAAGCTATTTACTATTCATTAACAAGAAAAAGAAAAGTTGAATTGGGACCAACATTTAGTAGGCACTGTGTTTTTAAGAATACTGATGAAAAAGATCCCAGTGAAGTTTCTAATGATGCTGAAAGTTCTTAAGAAGTTGGTTTCTGGTTTTGGTTTTTTTTTTCTTGAGCTCTGTGTTCTGGTCTCCATGCATGGGTGTGGAATTTAAACATTGAACTATGGCTTTGATTTGCAAATACAATCATTACCCTGTGGTCATCAGAACCCAGAATCTTAAACACGCAAGCCATTTAAACACTGATGTATTGGTTGTATTAGTGAATGCTTATTTCTCCAGAAGAGCTTCCTGAGTTTCTCAGGAAAGGCCCTTTGAAATTTCCTAAGAAATGAACCTAGACTAGTTAAAGTTAAGTAATTCTTCAACTCCATTTTGCTTATGGACAAGGTTTGGATTGGTTGTTTTGACCTTTTTTCTTTAATGCATTTATTTGGACAGAGAACTGTTAATGATGTTAGCACATTTCAAGACACTTTAATTTCTCTTCACACAACCTTCTTTCCGAAGATAACCTAGCAGAAAGCTGATTAGTTTCCTAGAAAAATCTTAAAACATTAAACCATTGTGAAAGACAGATTTTTTTTCAATAGTCAAATATCTTTGCATCAATCTTTACAGACAGCGCTTCATCTCGTACATGTTGATGCAGTTCCCAAGCCCATGGAACTGCAGCTGGGGATCTGGCAAACATTGATCTCAGGCTTGAAAACCGGCTGTCAGGGAAAGTGACAGCCAGTCTCTCCCTAGTGCTCAGGGCTGAACTTCAGCCAGCCAGTCAATCTGCAATTAATACTTTTCAAAGACTGAAGGGAGGGGAGGTGGATCCAGTAGTGAGAAAGGGAAGGCCAAACAGAAACACAAACCTTCACTTCCCGGGTGAATGAAATAGTCTTAAAGGGAAGGGGCAGTAGAATTAAAAACTAAACATATTAAGAGATACTTCTCTCACATGGAGTAAAACGCTGCAGGTGTGTAATGCAGGCCTTATTTGCTTTACTGGGGTTGTTTACTTTATGACTAAAAGCAAGATAGCGAGCCAAGTTTTGCAGAGACTTTGCAGTCTTGACTGAGCCTTACAGCTTTTCAAGCACTTTTCAACACCTCAGTCTAATCTTTTGAACAGACCCAAACAAATCCCTAGGGCTTTTCCGGCACCCCAGTCGGGTGGGCAGTTCAAGCCAAGGTGAGTGCTGTGCCAGCTGTGCGAGGAGGATGCTGGGTCCTGCCCTTCCTCCATGCCCTGACACACGCTGCCACCTGCTCTCCCTCCCTCCCACTCCTGACCCATGCTGAGCTGTACAGGGAACTGAACCAGCACTTCTGGAAAGATATGTTTGAGCAGTAACCATTTCAGGACCAGCTCCCCTGTCTGGTTCACTGCAGAGCCACAGAAATTGCTGTATAAGCATAAGGAAGATGAAATAAGTAATCAGTAAGAGGGAAAAGCAGAAACACCTGTTTTAGCAGCAGCCTTCTGAGCTGTTCTTTCCCTTTCTCTTTTTTTTTGGAAAGAATAAGGTACATCCTCAAATATTCTTTCACAGGCCTGAGCAAACAAGGGGAGGCTGTTAGGTATGATGTGCTCCTAATGGGTGTTCTTGCCCAAAAAACCTCCTAATATTGCAATCCACACTATCCTTAGAGAACAGCCCAGAGTCCATGTGATGTTTTAAACATGCGATGGTCCACAGACTGCATCACATGCCAGTCTACAAAATCACTGTCTTCGTATTTGCTTCAATATTTTACACTATTCTAACAAGGAGCTAGCCTTCTTAGGACTATCTTTTTAAAATTGTGGCATGGTGCAGCAGACCCTTTTCAGCTAAATGGTACCATTAAATTAAATTCTACGTGAGACCCTGTCCCAAAACCCTTGCTTATTGTCAGACACTTAAAGAACAAAGGAAAGAAGGAGGTACAGGAATGGTTTGTGTGCTTGTGTAAATTTTGTAAAAAGCCAAAACCCACATAAAATAATCCACTAAGACAGCTGAGAGAAAACTTAAGATTCTATTAGAGTCTATTATAGTCTATATAGAGAGTCTATAGAGTCTATTAGAGACCTTCTTTCACCTTTAGGTTCAAAAATATCTTTAATAATCCATCCTTAGATTCCTCTGAAAAAGGCTTTAAAAAAACCTAGCTGAAAGACAGTGTGACAGCATTTCTGCCTCCTTTGATTACAGACTTGAAAAACCTGACATAATTCATTTTAATACGGTTCCTAAAATAAAACAAGCAGCAAATCAACAACCCCCCATATGAATATTATAAAGGTGATTCTTTTGTCAAACGTGTATCTGAATTTTGTTGGTCATTTGTTATTTCCCCAGAATTTTTGTAGGAAAAGAATAGCAGAATATTGTATTGTGACACTACAGTGTTATGTGTCATATTTAAATGAAGTTTACCCCATGATATTGACAAAGGGTATATTGCAAAACAATATGAAGTCCAAGTCGTAATATGAAGAAAATTCAATGACTCATCCACGAACATATACAGAACAAAAGCACACATATACAGAATGTATAATAGCATCACTTGAAAGCTTCAGAAAAAGATAGTACTATAACTCAGTTCTAAAATATGTCAAAACAACAGAAAAGATACTACATAAACAGAATAATTCTTTCCAATTTTTTCACATCATTATAATAACATTTTCACAAGAGCTCAAATTAGATTTGGTAAGAGATATTTTAATACTGATTCCTTTTACTCATACACCAATCAGATGGAGAAAATAGAGAAGCTCATATGGTTTGCAAACACCTACCACATTTCTAGTCAGCAGTAGCACAATGACTTGGTTGCCTAGCAAACATTTATGGACTGCCACGCTTTTGAGGGTTTTTTGTTTGTATGCTTTATAGTTATTTACTGCCTAACCACCCCTTTGGAAGTTTTGTGCAGTTCAGGGATGGCCAGGTATTTGTGCAAAAAGTTGCTCCTAAGGAAGTCACATACACGTGCTAGTGAGAGAAAAAGGCAACACAGACAAGGTGGATGCCTGCTGGTCACGCAGTACTGAGGCTGAGGTTATTTCCCTATGACCTTTACATTCCCAACACCATGATATGTTCATTCACTGGCTAAATTGCCTTGAAATAACACCTTTCCAACCATCAGCTGTACATTTTGTACATCTCAGTACTACTACTCATGTGTTGACTCTTAGAAATGCATTGTGTTTTGTGTTTTTTCCAAAATACTAACTTCTGTTAATCATTCTTGGGAGAATTCACAACAGATTGAACTTCCCTTCGAGATGTCTGCAGAAACAAAATATTCCGGAAACAACAATCCTATTGAACTATTGGAAGAACAGATACGAAAGCTAAATAAGGGCCTATGCAAATTCTCAGTTCCTCTGAACTGAAGCAACCTACACCAGTTTGTGACATTTGAGAATCTGAAACATGTTTCAACTGTTATTTTCAAATAGCAGAGAGACTGTGAAAGTTTTGAGTTCCAAGCACAAAGTACTAAAATGATTATGAGACTCAATGTATTTTAGTTGGGTATATGCCTGTTTATGCAGATGGGCTATGGATTATTAGGCTTCTGAAGTAATACAAATTAGGAATTTACTTCAGGCTTGCAAGTTGCACTTCTCAGTGGTGTTTTGGAGTTTCCTTGGAGCACATCTAGAACAAGTTTAATCACTGTGAATTTGGCCCATTGTCGTGGTTTAAACCCAGCCACGCAGCTCGTTCACTCACTCAACCCCTCTTTCTTGCCCTCCCCTGCTTCCAGAGGGATGGAGAGGAGAATCAAAAGAATGCAACTCCCACAGAAAACTCACAACACTCCAACCCAACCGAGTGCTGACCGACCACCTCTTCCAACCCCCCCAGAGCACTCGACCTTCTGGGTAACTCTCAGTTACATCCTGGGCATGATGTNGGGATGGAGAGGAGAATCAAAAGAATGCAACTCCCACAGAAAACTCACAACACTCCAACCCAACCGAGTGCTGACCGACCACCTCTTCCAACCCCCCCAGAGCACTCGACCTTCTGGGTAACTCTCAGTTACATCCTGGGCATGATGTGCTATGGTATGGAATACCTCTTTGGTCAGTTTGGGTCAGGTGTCCTGTCCCTGCTTCCTCCCGGCCTCCCCTCCTCCCTGGCAGAGCATGAGGCTCACAAAGTCCTTGGTCAGAACAAAACATTCAAGCAGTAACTAAAAACATCCCTGTTATCAGTTTTGTTCCCAGGTTAAGTTAAAACACCAGCTACTAAGGAGGAGAAAAAACTGACTGCTATTGCTGAACCCAGGACACCCATCAAGTTAACATTTTCTTTTTGCTCCACCAATGAAAACCTAGGCTCATTCAACCAAAGCAAATACCACTATCAAGCTGTACACCTGTGTAAACATAACGCAGCTCTTTGTGCTCCCATGCCAAGATTTTTCTGTTGTAATAACTGACTAATGATTTCTTTTTTCTTCACAGATACTCCAAAGTATTTCTGAAGTAAGTAGCAGCATAATCTTGGTCTGGGGGTTGCCCACGAATGCAATAGACTTAATTGCTTCTAGTGAATCCCAAGGGAACAATAGTATGTAATTGAAATTTAAGAACATATGATGCTAATACTCCAATTCTCTATTATGTGCGTGCCTTTATAAATCTAGATTTCACAGCATAATTAAAGGCAACCTAAAATACGAGGGAGTACAGCTTATTACATAAGCACATTTTGTCTGTGCTTGAATTAAATGGCAGCCTTTGATTCTGCTTAATGACAAATCACTTTTAACCAAGAACAAAGAAGTCTAACTGTAATTGCCACTTGGGCACTGGTGATTTGCTTTAGTAGCTCCTGCCAAAAAACAAAAGATACATAAATGGAGTAGCTAGAGCCTCTTGCAAGGTGCTTATGTATTTGTCACGTCAGGTACTACAGATCAATGTCCCTTTTCTGATCCCACCAAAACCCAAGAAAGTTTGTATAAAACTAATTTGTGAACAAGCAGATTTAATCAATGCTGAATGAAAGATAGTCTTCACGAAATAATGAGACCTAACAAATAGAGACTTTTACTGACAGGATAATGATATTTTTTCAGGCTCGTTTCTCCTTAAACATTTTAGAGTTTGGGAATACATGATCTAAAATAAAGTACCAGATGCAGGGGCTAAGGGAGAATTTCACTTCCTAGTAAATTTCTTTTCCATAATTGAAAAGTGACAGGGATGAATATCCAGGTGACTTTAAACTTCTGTAACTACTCTGATAATGCTCTATAGGATATGGGGAAGTTCGGTTACTTAGCTGTTTCCTAACTGCTAAAAATGACTGCTGCTAACTGCTAACAGATTTGCTACTAACATGATTGCAGCATTAGTTCAGATGGTGCATTGCACTAGAAGAGCTTGACATGAAATAAATTCCCTTTACTACAGCCTGTGTGGAGCTAAGGTTTAGATGTGTGACTAAAACAGTACTGACAACACACCAAAGTCTTAGGTATGGCTGAAGGATGCTCACACAGCATCAAGACAACCTCTGTTTTTTAACTGTGCCCCCAAGTAAATAGGCTGGGGATGGACAGGAGACTGGGAGGGCAGACAGCAAGAACAGCTGACCCTAAATGACCAAAGGGATATTATATACCGTATAATGTCAATCTCAGCAATAAAACTGAGGGGGAGTTTTTTCCAAAGTAGATGTTACATGGGGACTGGCTTGACATCAGTCAGCTGATTGGAGGTGGTAAGTGGTTGCCTTTCATCACTTAGTGGGGTTTTTTTCTTCCTTTTTATTTCCCCTTCACTTATTAAACTCCCTTTGTCTTGATCTATCACTCTTTTCTTGCTTTTGCTTTTCTGATTCTCTCCCATATGCCACTACAGAGTTGGGGCTTAGCTGCCAGCCAAGGTCAACCCATCACATCTATTCATGGACTACAGCTATATAGTGCAAAAAGGACCTAGAATATTAAATGTGACAAAGCAAGGGGTATATGTGATATTGAGATACTGGCCAGTAGAAGGATCAATATCAAACATCAGTAATACAGCAGGAGAGCTGCTTTTTAACTTAATCCTCCAGAAGAAAAAACACGAATCTTTAATCAAATTAGCCTCATTGTCTTGAAAAATTACTGTAATTGGGGTACTTTGAAGTGTTTCCAAACATGCACACTGAATTGTGAGAGAGAAAAAATGGAACATAGTGCCTGATAGAACAAACATTGCACAACATACGAAGATTACTACAGAAGCCTAAGAAGTGTCAACCATTTATAGACTTTTTGTCATGCAGCCATCCTAAGATGCTATACAAAGCACTTTTATTATATCAACCTCTAATACCTTCCCTCTATGTCAGACAGCAAGTCATGCAGATTTTTCTCTGCCTTGTGAGCCTTTGAAGCTTGACTGCTGAGTATCCAAACTTCTTATTTTTCCCATTTTCCAATGCCAAAATGCATTTCTGTCTGAAAACTATTTTTAGTTTTTACAAAAACGTCTGATTTTATCCTGCTCATCTACTATTTTCGTTTTAGTCTTTCCTGGGACCACTATATGCAAAAAACCAGAGGCAGTACTAACACGGTCTGTTAAAACAAGTACCCCAAACCCTAGAATTCCTTCCATGAAATACTTCAAAGAAGGAGCGGCATCGCTGCTATCTTGTAGAGACCATGAGATTTATAGAAGACCAGGATGCCGTCTTTCCTGAGCACGTTTGTGTAAATTCTTTCAAGCACACAACACTGTCAGCAGCACCATTGAAGAAACAGAAAACAGAACTGCTGAATCAAAGGGCTGTATTCCTCTCACCTAACATCTATTGTGTAAAAGCTTGTTGCCCAGTCTACCCCAGTCACATCATCTCCTTCAACCGTCAGTAGAAGACAGTATAATTTTCTGGTGGAGATTTCAATGTGCCTATTTAAGAGCACTGCAGAACAAGAGCTACCACCTTCTTTCCAACGCTAGAGAAGGCTGCCACTCTCCACTGACCAGAGAAGAAATGTATGTGTAGCTGACTAAAAATTGGACGCTTCTTCTGACGATTTTGGTTTGTTTGGAATGAACCAGACTCAAAATCCACAAAGCTCCTGCAGCGCTGTACACGTTCCTGAAATCACGGGACTGGAATGATAATAAAATCTGCCATTTTTGTCCATTTGTTTGTTTGCCAAAGCATTCACCTTACACCAAAATTAAATCCTGTAGTCACAACACACAGGTATATTGTGGCCAGAGGGATGCTCAGCAAGCTAATGCATTCAATATTCTTGATGCAGGGCTTTGGACCCAAAATGTGCCCTTCAGCTGAGCAAACTTCAGTACACGTTTTACCATCACTGTTATACTTCTTTGTCTTTTTAAGAAGGGGGACTTGCAGCTGCTACAGGCAATTTCAGGAGCAATGCAATTCCCTGACACCACTTCGCAATCCCTCCAATGGCTTTTACTCATTACTTAAGTATTGAGTTCCTGCTGCACTCTTGAATCACCCACTCCCGTAGACCTCTAACAGTGGTAGCAAAAAGACACTCATACTTAATAAAGAGTACTGGAACTTGCATTATCCTTTAGCTAGCATCATTAATATAAACACCCCAGAGAAAGATGCCAACATACACTTTCTGGCTTCCTCATTCTTAAGGGCTCTCAGTGGCCATGCCAGAATTGATTCGGAGAAAACTCCAGGAACAAACTCTCCAACAGAGTTTCAAGCTGACAAGCAGGGATTCTTTACTGCAGCGCCGGGAGACACGGGGGATAGCTCCTCCTAACGTGTGTCCCCGTATTGCTAAACAAGCTATCCTTATCTAGTCCCTGGGCACACATACATATGCATGAGGCTACGTATGGATTCCATCATTTTCCAGAAAGCTCCCCGCACACGTACACAATTGTGGTGCTGGTCTCTGAGGGTCCTTTACTTCTTCCAACAATCTTCATCACTCCTGGCAGCCTTTGAAGCACACACAGTAGATGCTTATACCAGTGTAATTGGTTCGTTAGCACCAGAGACATAATAATCCTCCTATCCTCCTACTTATCAGTTAGTTTAACTGTAGCCCATCCTGAACACCTGCAGTTCCCAGATACTCCTTATCCCTCTGTCCTGTTTTTCTATCCTGTTTTCTCGCACTTCTTTTTGTACTAAGGTCATAAGGACCTAAACCAAGGCGAGCTACAATGGTTTATCTTATACAAGGATTCTTGTTTTGTTCTCTAACTGCTCTCTATTTTTTTTTCTATGTATCATGCACCTCAGTAATTTTCCTTTGCTACTGTTACAAACCCAGCAAACTTCACATTACTTAAAACTAATTCTAAAGGGATTTATATTCCATTTTGTGGTTCTGTGCCCCCCTTGTTTCAGAATCCCCATTTTATCTTGTCACTTGCTTCTGGCTCTCTGTTTGAAACAGTGGATTTCTTTTTCTGTCTCCCACTTTACAAGCTAAAAGATGCTTCTTTCTTTTTGTGGACACTGCTAACTGATATTGATGACCAAGTCAGCACTATGTAGGGATTAATCTGTTAAAGCATTTCAAATATATCCTTCCAATCTTCTGTATGTGGAAAGGAGGAAAAACTGGAAATGGGAATACTGACTTGCTTAGATAAAAAATTGCAAAAGACAACTGTGTTTGGTTTGTAGAGTTTTTTGCATTTACAACAAATAGTAGCATATGGCAATTTACATGGGTCACCATGGATTAATCCATAAAGATTGGATGGGACTGGAAAAGAAAATGTGAAAAAAAAAAAATACAGGAAAATAGGTAGCTACATAAAAGCAAAATCCGACAAAAGTCCGGAATCAGATGCTTTCAAGGGACTCTCTCTGGAATCATACATCATATTTCCCTTCCTCATTCTTTATTTTCTCCTACAGAATCAGTGGCAGCACTTACATTTCCCAAGCTTGTTTGCAGGCATGCGAACTTCCCTGGATGCTTCTGCAGGGCTCCAGTTCTGTTCCCAAAACTTAGGATTTCTGACTACCGTCACTGCTTGCCCTCTATTTCACACAGAAGGCCTATCAATTTTGAGAGCATTTTGAGCTGCAGGTTACAGGAAAGTAGGGCAATGTTTTCTAAATGAGATGCCAGAATTAGCAGAAGGCTCGTCTGTATGCAAAAGACACAGCACGAGCTGAGCTACTTTCAGAAGTCTGCCCTCTTTCAGCTTCACAGAGTTGTGTGTAATGTCTGTTCCATTTTGGGGAGCCGCTGTGCTGCCATGTGCAAGGTGACACTGAAGCAGAGGGTTCATTTGAGACTCCAGGAACCACTCACATGTGCATTTACCTCCAAATTCCCACAGAATACCTCTGTCACTCACTTTGTATGGAAGTAATTGTGTGATAGACCACATCCTTTCCTAGTATTTCAACTGTTCTTTCCATACACTTGGTTAAGATAGTCACTACTTCATTTGACCCTTCATTCAGTCTGCTTCCACTCCTGTAGAGTTAAGTAACTTAACCCAATTCCTGCGCCAGGCCTGCTCATTGTTAGTATGCCACCAGTCTGAAAAAGAGGCAGGGAATAAAGGTTTCTGAGCCAGTCCTACTGAAACACCTCAAACACTAAACTTCTTGAGTTTTATAGGAAAATTCCAAAGCAGATGCTCAGAAATACAGAAGTATTATCACAGATCACCACTGAAATTTTCCTGTCCCATGGAAGCACGGGGCAAAAAGCTTGGGGCCCCCAGCCCTGCCCATCCATCATAACAGCTCGTTCCACCCAGCTGAGCCAATAAGGCAGAAAGTACAGGTATATCCATCTCTAAAACAATGCAGATCGTCTGTTCCCAAGAGAGATGAATATCAAACTATATTAAAAATGCTGGCTTAGTTCTGGGATGTAGCCTACCTCTGCACTACTCTGTTGCCTGAAGTCAATTGAGTTTTAAGTAAACAACTGTGTTTTGCTTTTCTCTTTAACTACCCTCCCATCCAATTAGTTGAGATTGTACAAAGTTCTTAATCTCTCTAATCTGACTGTGCTTTTAAGAGTAAAGTGTGACGGAATCCAAGGACAAGCCTTCAAGAGTAAGTGGAGATGGACTGGAGATGAGATGGCAGCTATAGATTCATAGAAATCCACAAGTATTAGAAACATCTATCTGACCCTTAGCTTTATAGGTGCTGTGCATAGACGCTTCTCATATCCATTAATTTTTGCAAGCAATGCATTTCACAATTACTTTGATTTCGCATTAAAACGTTCTAATCCACAAGGAGAATCTACTCGCCTGAAGCTATGAGGGAAAGTGTATGAGAGACAATATTGTCAAAGCTTGCACAGTCCTGCTAACACAGGGGGAAAATCCAGCTGTCTCTGGTAACAATGTTATGGATAGTCTAAAACTGCTCATGCAATAAACTTGCTTCACGCTGCACCACTACATGCTGGAAAACTCAGTTTGAGCTAAAAGGATGAAGACATCTCACTTTTGTAAGCTTGCTATATAAAAATATGTCCTTTTCAAGTAATACATTTTCAAAGTGCAGTTTGAAAACCAATGTAACACCAAGTTCTAGATTAAAAAACAAACAATGGCATTACAAACACAGCCTGCTAAAAGTATTGACCGTAATTAGAGCAGCTTGAGAGTTTCTTATATGGCAGAGCATAGCTTCAACTTTAGTATGGCTTTGATTTTCCAACTAAAATAATCATCCTAAGAGATTGCTGGAATAATCTATTTAAAGACAGAGAAGTACATATGCAGGTGTCATGGTAACCCCACCAAGGCAGTGCAGGTACTGGCACTGCTTTTACTGAAGTGTTTAATTTTCCTTCAGATCAGTGAAATGTTTATACCACATGCTTTTTACTTCATCAAAATAAATGCAGACAAATGCACTCTTGTCAGCAGTGCGTGGCATGAAGCCCTTCCAGTAAGTCCTTTTGGATCCTTTAGATCTCCAAAGAAACAGTTTGCTGCTTAACATAGCAGCAAAAAAAAAACCCCAAACCCCCCCCAACATCCAGCAGTTCAGTTCATAGCTGTCACTTACAATGGAGCTGAGGGTACAAATATGCACACGCAGTGGCACTTTTCTCAGACTTCATTTCTGATTGACTGCATGTTAAAAAGCACATTTTTAGAGAGAGATAAAGTGCACGTGGTTATCAGATAAAGTTTAGTCACACAACATAAGCCAGCAGTGCAGGTGAGGAAAGCTCCTTCCTGGAATGCACAGATTTTTACGATCTCCAAAATTTCACCTTCAGACTGCCACAATCTTTAAAAAGCACCTGCTTATCTGCACGTGCTCTGCAGCATTTTGTGAGTGCTCTGATACAGCACAATAGGGAGAATTTTGTTAGAAGAGCTATTCATAATGAATTCACAGCACGAGATAAAATCTGCAGGGACAATTTGCAAATAAGATACCTGCTAAATCTGCTTACTTGTTTTTTTCAGTCTTCCCTGAAGACTTATTACAGCTAAAGGCATTTCTGCCACTTACTCGTTTCTGAGAGATCAAGAGGTGAGCATGAATTCCTGCTTTCCGTTTTGCAGAGTGGCTCTCATATGCATATGCTGCACTTCCTCCAACTGAGAAACATTTAGTCAATATGGACGTTTCAAATGCATAGTAGTTAATTTGGACGACATTCAGTTCTGTGGACCAGAAAGGGTGATGCTTCTCCACAGTATGGAAGAATTCAAACATTGCTACAGGCCTACAAAGAAGATGCTTTGCTTCCTTTTCCTTTGCCACCATTTAATAACCGGTATCTAAAAGTTAACAAAAATATGGAAAACCCCGTAAGTGCACACTTGATGTTAAACATTTATACCTGCACTAAATAGTTCATAATAAATATTTTAACGCACTGCAAAACTAGAGAGATTCTTATTGCCTTATTTGGAACATTTTTTTTCCTTTCATGGACAAAAATCAATGCAACACCTTTTGCAGGTCTGCTGTGCTTAGCTTTCAACTCATTTGTAACTTAGAAGCTTCTCTATTAATGTGTGGTCACCCTTATACAGAACTAAAATAGGGTATTTCTGGGGTTCAGTGCTTTAACACAAGCACACATGTGTATAAACATTAATACGTAGCAAATACCACTATGTATGTGCCTGTGTGTTCTAGTACAAGCAGTACAACAGGTTAGTCCATTAAAGACATATTATCGCTCAGTTGCCTGATTGTATTTTTCAATATATAGCCCTTATTCCCCAAAATAAAAGTTTGAAAGAAATAAAAAACTGCTGCCAGTTACTTCAAAGGGATACTTTTCCAATAAGGCCCAGGTTGTTCCAAATCACTGAACTGAAGTTAATACACAAAACCCACAACAAAGTTTATTTTACAGTTTAATTTTGCATGCAGTATTTTTGTCTATGTCAGAGTAGGTGCCAAAATGCTGCCTTTTTATTTCTGCATCTTTCCCTATGTAAGAATAAGATTCTACATCGCAGGGATGAGTAAGGGCTGAGTAACATTATCCAAAATCCAGATGCCATGTGAATAGAAACAAAATAGCCATTACCGAAGCATCACAGCATTCAGTTATTTCTGGACTCCATTCAGACATCACCATTAGTGAGACAGCACGTGCTAGAATGCACTTTTTGAATAGCTTTCAGAGTACTTGAGAGATCTATTTTACAAGCCTGGACCACCATCCACAGAAGACTTACGTATATAAATACAGAAGTAAAGTACAACAGACAAACACGTACACTTGAAGGAATAAAGGACTGCTAAACACTTTTCATATAAAAGAAGTGTTGAAATGTTTCCCTGTAATGCTGACATTCACTCTGAGAGCTCTTCTCATAGAAGATCTATTACTCTCAGAGATGCAGCATTTTTGAGAGATGTGCTACTATTTTTTAAGAGAACACTTGAAGAAAAAGAAAGCTTTTTATTCCCCAGCTGGCATAGCCAATCCATTGTATGTGCCTTTCAGGCAGTAATGGCTCCAAGACAAACTTCACCAAGAAGTATCACTTCCCCTTTTGACCCAACCAATTAATCTTTCCTGTGTTGTCCTGCAAGCGGGGCTAAGTGGTGGTATAACATCTTGGCAAATAAGTGGATCTGTTCAAAAGAGAACATATAAAAACCTGTTTCCACAGGCAAAGCGACGAATCAGCCAAGAGGGACTTAAGACCTAAGATGTCAAAAACCTTCCCCTCATTGCTTTCTTCAAGACAGGAGGAAAGACAGACCCCCCAAACAAGCACAGCCCTACTGAGCCCCTCACAGGATTCATTCTCTGTGCAGTATCCCCCCCAGAAGCACATCTGCTGGCACAGCCAGGGCAGCCTGTACCACATTGCACAATAACTCCCTCCTTTGCTCTCTGTCTCCCATACTGCTGTTTTTTCCTTTCTCCTCCTGGTGGCATGTTATAAGGAGGTAATGGAGCAACATCAATGCTGCTTTCATCCACCAGCCACCAAGGCAGCATGGCCATCTGCCAGACCTAAAAGGTTCTTTGCCTCATAAACATACGAGGCTCCTGGGACAGCAGTATTCCATTCAACTCTTCTTGCCACCTGGATTTTCACATGCAAAGGAGGTTGTGACTTCCCTTTGGCTGTTTGCACCACTTCTCTTGTCCATACTGAGATAAATCATAGAATCCCAGAATGCTTTGAGTTGGAAGAGACCTTAAAGATCATCTAATTCCAACAACGCACAAATGCACGAACATCAGAGAGCAGGTGCTGACATGGAAACAGCAGTTGTAGATCTCTGTTCAGAAATGAAATGAGGCAGAGTAAAATCACTGGGGTTTGGCTCTTCCACTTTTTTCTGCTTTTTGGGACAAAGCTCCATATTGTATGAGCAGACTCCTAAGAAAACATACTGGGTACACAGCAGCAGCGGTGGTAATACTGAAATGAGGGCTGTAATCCCATTTCGTAAGAATGATGCTGTGCTCTACAACTGCCTAGTTCATGAGTCACACGTGGAGAATTTATTAGGGTATCCCCACTTCATTCTCTCAATTGTATGTTTGTACTTCCACGCTTGCAGTCCTCCAATTGCCATTACAGGATGCTTCTTAACCAGTGTATGAAGACATTGGTAAAGGTCAAGGTGGAAGCGGGGGAAATACACTTTTATTTTCTTTGAAAGCAAAAAAAAAGAGATTGCATTTTGTCAATACCCTTTAAAAATGTTGTTCTTTAGTATCTGATCAGCCTTTGACCTAACATTCACTTCCTTGGTTAACATTCAGATTAGCAGTGCTGCCTGATGTATAATATCTGCCATCAGACTGGGTGTGGGAAGCTTACTGTTTTCATGACAAATGCACTGGCAGGACACTATTCACCCAATGATTTCTCTCACTCTTATCGGATAGGCTGCCTCACTGCACTGTGCATTTTGTCCTCGAACTGAAATACCTGCTCAGGATTTCAGGTTCATGTGTCTACATCAAACATATTACTCATGTGATTTCCTTTTGTTCCACATAAATATTGGTCAACGCAGCTGTCAGGTACATGTGTGATTTGATGTTTCAGTGTCGCATAAGTTGAACATACACATGCCACCTAGAAAAGTGCTAGCTCACATCCCTGCCAAAAGGAAAGCTGAATGTGGTATCAACTATGCACATTTCCCCAGTTCCTCTGCCCTCCTACAGACAAAAAACTTCTAAGTTGGAGGCACTGCAGGGAGTTTAAAGGCCAAGTCTCTGTCCTCCCAGTTATTAGGTGCGTTCCTGAAATGACTGTAAAATTAAAGGGTTTATAAAAGCCAAATACTATTTTATGCTATCATTTCCAAAGGAAATATGTAGCGATATAAATTATACATTAAATGCAAAGTTTTGCTGTGAGGCTACTGAGTCAGAAACAAAAATGCATATAATTAATGAGAATATCTGTCTTAGCATATTCACTTCCCACTCTGGTAGAAGCCATTAATCTTTAAATGTGTCTGAAAAAGGACACACAAATCAGCACACAAAGAACATATATGAAGGACACTAAATAAATTAAGGACACCTCACATGTCAGCACAAGAAACTCATTTTACACTTATTATTTCTCCAGGTCACTTCTGCAAAGTCCCCTTTCTGCTCCTGTTACAGAAACTACCAGAGATTCATGAGACAGAGGAAAATCACAGTCTCCATTCCAAACTGTTTCAACATTTTATGAATGCATATTAAGATATCTTCAGGTTTGATTAACATATAAAATATTTTGTCTTCTAGATAGATATGTTTAAATGTTACAATGGAGGAAAATCATAATTATGAACTGAGTCTTGCTAAGGCAACTTGTCTTGCATCACAGAAAGTTCTTACAGCCTTTTCACTCCTACAGTAATAGTGTTTATAGTGAGAAGGAGACATATCTGTGCTTTGAAGCTAACCAAGGTTTTTTAACAAGACTAATTCTGATTGCAAAAATAAACAGTAAGATGAATACCTAAGAGTTCTTACTTCTTATCTCCCACAGGATCTTCAAACACTTCAAAACTTGATGGTATGTTACACCCCAAAACATGCTTTGTGAGGAAGGTTTCCAAGCAGCCTAATGGGATGGCTGATGGGTATATAGATATTTGTAATTCCTTAGTTCTATCCCATACCAAACATAATCATCTTGCCAGGTAAAACATCTTCAATATTTAAAAACATATATAACTCAAGCCAAAACTTTTTTCTGAGATCCAGTTCTTTCTACCTAATTACAATGGGCCTTGACCCTTCACTAAAGGGCTAGGCTGCCCTTCACATGCCTGGGGCAAAGCACCTCACTCCATCCTTTTAGTTCCTTCTAGGCCCATCACCAGGATTTTGAGGAACCCCATCTACAATTTTATTCAGGATTGCAGTCAGGAAGTTCTGCACTGCAAGACCAGTGCCTTTCCTCAAGCTGTCAAAATTGTGCAGTTTAATTATCACATACATTGCCACTTCCTCTTCTGTTCCTTCTTGACCACCTTATGGACTTCCACTTGGCTATTTGCAGCCTCTGGTGCCTCAACGTTCCCTCCACAACAAATCCTGGAAAGCTTCATAACCAGTTCTCTTACCAAGTTTATCCTGGCTGAAAAGAAGAACTGTATGGGCTGCCTCTGGCCTCGATCACACAACTACAGCAGCCACATCTCACACAGAGAAACCTTTGAGACAGAACTACCACCCTGACTCACAGGTTAGAAATTTAAAGCACGAAGAACGGAGATCACTGGACACGGCTCATCCTAAATGACTTTCAGTGAAAAAACTATTTGAAACAACTGTCTGATATTTGAAGTATTTCAGACAAAATATCACAAGTTTAAAAGTTTTTGCGAACTTGAAGGTTTGCATTAAAATATCATGAGAGCCAGAGCATAGTTAGGGGTTTATGGTCGGAAATTTCCACATGAAGTCCCACTGGGGAACTATTTGGCCAAAAGCACATCGTCAGAGATCCTCTAGCTTGGAATTAAACAATATTCCAGTTGTTTACAGCTCCTACATGAAATGTAGAGAAATAAGATAGAGTCCTTCTGCCTGATGCAGGCAAGGACTTCAAGAAAAATAAAAAGAGCAGAAAACATTGGGTTCTGGGATCCAAGAATGCTACAGGAATTCTCTAGCTGCACGGTGATTCTATTTTTGACAACATCAGAGAGGCTCTGGCTCTTTGGCTTTGATGGTTTGGGGTTTTTTTTCTTTTGGGTTGTTTTTGTTCTCCCTCCACAAAAGCCTTCAGAAGAGCACAGATTTTACCCAGTTAAAATTAAAAAAGAAATCTCTAAAAATTCCATGCGTATGGAAGCTGGTTTCAAGAGCTGAAGGCTCTTTAAGCAGGAAGCGATACCCAACAGAAAACACAGCTGCGAAGTTTACATCTTCGCAGAACTGCAGAGAGCAGCTGTGTTTAACTTCAGCCAGCAACTGCCCTGAAAGGCAGCTCCAGCCCTTTGAGAACTGCAATGCAATCTTTTTTGGTAAAAGCCTGCTCCTGGGCTGCCTTTCAGTCATCACCTCCCGTTACCCAAACAGCATTTCAGCAATAACCACCACAAAACTTGCAGCTCTACAGGATTTACCCTGATCAGGGAGCAGCGGTTGCATGAAGTCTTTTAGCCCGCAATTGCCAGCTAAGTGGGGAGCTTGCCTTGCCCAGCTCGGGCAACCTCGCAGTTTGCAGCCTCTGAAGGGGAAAACTTCCCCCTACAAAACGCTGCCCACTCATGTTGGCACACTTCCTCAGCTTCCTTCACATTCGTTCTGCTGCTTCAGACAGCCCTTTTGTGAATCAAACCAATATGCTAACCTGGCAGGAAAGTAACCTAGCAAAAACAACAGCTGAGCCACAAGGCAGTGGGGCATGAGGGCCGACCACCAGGAAAAGGGAAAAGAAGAGGTGAACATATCCTCTTCGCAATATAAAGGTAACACTGGATCAGCTCAGTTGCTACTGAAATGGCAACCTAAACCTAACCCCAACTCCAAGAGATATTTTCCCTCTGCCAATAAATACAGGGTAATACTTATAATTCACATTTAGTTGGTCAAGGCAAATTTCTCTTATATGTTGTGAGATCACTAAGCTTTGGAAACGCAAGCTGGTTTTTATGAGAGATCCAATTCTGTAGTTTCTAATTATTCAAAAGCAGTGAGCTTGAGGGGTTACGTCCCTCTGCAAGACTTTCATTGATTTCAGTTAAATTAGAATCAAAGTCTGGAACTTTACCATTCTACTGTAATTACTCAGTCTTAGATGCATGACTACAAATAGGAAAATGCTGCCAATATCTAGCATGAAGAAAACATCTTTATGCAAATAAAGCGCTGTTTGCTGACATATTCTTATTTCTTTGTTATCCTTGATTCAGTCATTACCCCTGGTGGGTTTGACCCAAAGAAAGCATAAGCCGTTTCCACTATTAACATTTGTTAACTCAGTTTCGCATGCAGCATAGCCACAGTAAAATGAATTAGAATATCCTTGCTTTGATGCCAGCTTTACATATTTCTGACAGGGAAAAATGAAATTAAAATGTCTTTAATAGGTGTACTTGTATTATCAGTAACTACAGCAGTCATGAAACATTTAAGGGCAANCAAGTTTAAAAGTTTTTGCGAACTTGAAGGTTTGCATTAAAATATCATGAGAGCCAGAGCATAGTTAGGGGTTTATGGTCGGAAATTTCCACATGAAGTCCCACTGGGGAACTATTTGGCCAAAAGCACATTGTCAGAGATCCTCTAGCTTGGAATTAAACAATATTCCAGTTGTTTACAGCTCCTACATGAAATGTAGAGAAATAAGATAGAGTCCTTCTGCCTGATGCAGGCAAGGACTTCAAGAAAAATAAAAAGAGCAGAAAACATTGGGTTCTGGGATCCAAGAATGCTACAGGAATTCTCTAGCTGCACGGTGATTCTATTTTTGACAACATCAGAGAGGCTCTGGCTCTTTGGCTTTGATGGTTTGGGGTTTTTTTTCTTTTGGGTTGTTTTTGTTCTCCCTCCACAAAAGCCTTCAGAAGAGCACAGATTTTACCCAGTTAAAATTAAAAAAGAAATCTCTAAAAATTCCATGCGTATGGAAGCTGGTTTCAAGAGCTGAAGGCTCTTTAAGCAGGAAGCGATACCCAACAGAAAACACAGCTGCGAAGTTTACATCTTCGCAGAACTGCAGACAGCAGCTGTGTTTAACTTCAGCCAGCAACTGCCCTGAAAGGCAGCTCCAGCCCTTTGAGAACTGCAATGCAATCTTTTTTGGTAAAAGCCTGCTCCTGGGCTGCCTTTCAGTCATCACCTCCCGTTACCCAAACAGCATTTCAGCAATAACCACCACAAAACTTGCAGCTCTACAGGATTTACCCTGATCAGGGAGCAGCGGTTGCATGAAGTCTTTTAGCCCGCAATTGCCAGCTAAGTGGGGAGCTTGCCTTGCCCAACTCGGGCAACCTCGCAGTTTGCAGCCTCTGAAGGGGAAAACTTCCCCCTACAAAACGCTGCCCACTCATGTTGGCACACTTCCTCAGCTTCCTTCACATTCGTTCTGCTGCTTCAGACAGCCCTTTTGTGAATCAAACCAATATGCTAACCTGGCAGGAAAGTAACCTAGCAAAAACAACAGCTGAGCCACAAGGCAGTGGGGCATGAGGGCCGACCACCAGGAAAAGGGAAAAGAAGAGGTGAACATATCCTCTTCGCAATATAAAGGTAACACTGGATCAGCTCAGTTGCTACTGAAATGGCAACCTAAACCTAACCCCAACTCCAAGAGATATTTTCCCTCTGCCAATAAATACAGGGTAATACTTATAATTCACATTTAGTTGGTCAAGGCAAATTTCTCTTATATGTTGTGAGATCACTAAGCTTTGGAAACGCAAGCTGGTTTTTATGAGAGATCCAATTCTGTAGTTTCTAATTATTCAAAAGCAGTGAGCTTGAGGGGTTACGTCCCTCTGCAAGACTTTCATTGATTTCAGTTAAATTAGAATCAAAGTCTGGAACTTTACCATTCTACTGTAATTACTCAGTCTTAGATGCATGACTACAAATAGGAAAATGCTGCCAATATCTAGCATGAAGAAAACATCTTTATGCAAATAAAGCGCTGTTTGCTGACATATTCTTATTTCTTTGTTATCCTTGATTCAGTCATTACCCCTGGTGGGTTTGACCCAAAGAAAGCATAAGCCGTTTCCACTATTAACATTTGTTAACTCAGTTTCGCATGCAGCATAGCCACAGTAAAATGAATTAGAATATCCTTGCTTTGATGCCAGCTTTACATATTTCTGACAGGGAAAAATGAAATTAAAATGTCTTTAATAGGTGTACTTGTATTATCAGTAACTACAGCAGTCATGAAACATTTAAGGGCAATGAGCTAGGACATAAAAGAAATGGGAATACTGCAGTACAACATTTGCAAACAGTAATTAGTAATGAGAAGCACACAGAGCCTGCAAAACAGGTACAATTTGGTTTCTTCTCACTGAAACTCGGGGTCGTAAGACTTATAAAAACATGAGTAGAATTAGAATCTTGGTGCACCCTCTAAAGCCAGGCAGACTGATTTCCTTAGATAAAGGCTTTATCAAAATTAGGGGGTTTTAGCAACTTTTAACTATTCTTTACTTTTCCACTGTGAGTAAAGTCACACTGACACAAAGAGCAGGGAAAATCCATATAGATTTTAAAAATCTTGTTTAAAGCTGTATAGGTTTTAAAAATAGCTCTCATTTCTTTCTCCATTGGGTTACCTCACTGAACAGCACTGCTGTGCCCACTGTCCAAGGACACAATCTGTACTTGTTTCTGGGTTGTGTTAGTCTGAGAGGCTTTCACTAGCACATCCTTCATCAACATTTCCCAGGTTTAAATATGGGTAAACTAGAAAGATATGCTTCAGAAACAAGCAGGTTAAAGTAGAAAGTACTGTTTCATATTCCATACAGCTCTGAAAAAAAACCTGCATCAAATCAAATGAATAATGCCAGCAGTCTACCAAAACTCCAGCTAGGGTGGGATACTGCAAACAAAATTGCTCATAGGGAGGGTACTGCCCAGAGAGGTGGTGGAGTCACCATCCCTGGATGTGTTTAAAAAGAGACTGGATATAGAACTTGATGACATGGTTTAGTGGAGGTGTAGGGCATGGGTTGGACTTGATGATCTTAGAGGTCCCTTCCAACCTGGTGATTCTGTGATTCTGTACTGGAGTATGCTAAATAGAAATGATTTTGCCTTTATGGCATCACAATTTTAGCTCATCACAGCTTTGCCACAAGTTTTCCTGATTAACAGGGAAGTTCCTGAAATCCAGCTTTATCATACCCATGTATTTTCTCAGCGTGTAGCAAATACATCCACAACACAGAGCACATGAGAAGGCCGCAGAGCACTCTGGTCACAGCCAAGGTGCAAAGTCTGACACCGAGGGCTAAGCTTGCATAAAGCAGGTGCTGCTGAAGGTGCCACTCTGCTCTTCCCTTTCTGACAGGATGTGCCCTCCTACCGTTTCCCTTCCATTAAATTAAGGCACCCTGACTATCCAAAGGGAATCATTTAAGCATAAAATTAACCTTGCGAAAAGAAAAAGAAAAACCTCTGTCTTCTCTTTGATTGCTCAGTGAGCTGGCTCACCCTGAAGACATCCATCTGCAAAGCCTGCGAATCCATGGATGGCAGGTCACCTGTCACAGAGGAGGATGTGCAGGCTGGTCCTTTCCAATGTCACCTTCCCATTAGATCAACTTCAGCGTAAGGTCACACTGCATAAATAGTGCAGTTTCATTCAAGTTCCTCTTGCTAGGGAATGAACCAAGAGCAGGGAGCCCTAGAGGCTGAGGTGTGCATGGAACTTGCACTTGAGAGGCAGAAGGTGAGCTGTGCCTGAGAAAGGAAAGCAGATAAGGGACAATCTGAGGGCCGCGGTAACTAAATGACTCTCTCCAGGTTTAGGTTCTGTGACATTCATCTCACTTATGCGTGATGAAAAAGATATCATTGAGGCAACTCCCCAGACACAGTCACTAATTGTGTGCACCCTGGTTTTTAAGGTACTTGGCTTGAGCAGCTGATGCAATAAGCAGAGCTGCTAAGTTTTTCAACAGGATATATCATCCACCTGAAAATCCTAACCCAGTGAGACAGAGCCACCAGTGGGACTTTTCACCCCATCTTGTGCTAGCGCACAGCCTCCAGAGCTGCAGCCTTACCCCACTAGCCGGGGCTCCCAGCTCTGATGCTCCTTCTTCAGCAGCCATCTCACAGCTCAGTAGCCCCCGGTATTTCTCCAAGGTGGGGATGCCCATCCTCCACCTGGCACTGACACCAAACTGTGCACTAGTGGGTCTTTTGCACCAAAGTTGTCCAGAAACTGAAGGTCTGATTCACTGCCACATGGCTGCAGACTTTTCAACAGGATAATTTCTCAGGAAGCCTTTGCACAAAAGACAGTAACACAGGCATAAATTATTCCTTCAGCTTTTCCTAGGTGATACTATACACCAAAGATGCAGGTCCTTCAGATACTCTCAGTGTAGTTCACCAAGCGTGCAAATAGATCAGCTGAGCCCACCCTTGATCATTCTCTTGGAAAGAACATTTCTGGCCTTATAGTACACTGATTATCCATACTAAGAGAAAAGAAAGGGTGAATTATTCAGGGACTCCATTTAATATGTTAGGATCTTTGGGGGCTATTAAATGAGAAGTTTGTTAGTTTATTTACGACTATGGTTCTAATTTAAGGGGTCATACATCCAAAAATCTTGTTTACGATAGGCAGTGTTTATAAACCCATATCAGACAACAATTCCATTACAATTAACCACCTGTATCTTCTAATATAACCCAAGCCAACAAGTCAGAGGAATGAAAAGTCTGTTTTCAGTTTTATTTTGGAGCTGCATGAGTGATCCCTTCAAGAAAAGAGTGTTGTCAGGCTGTGATGATATACCATCCAGCACTGTGTTCCTAAATTTACTGTCTTTTTCCAGACTTTATATCACTATTTTGTAGGTTTAATTTTTTGTTTTAAATTATAACCCTGGTCTGATAAGTCATAATGGGTCCATGTATATACCCACTATGAAAAGAAAGGAAAAAGTGACTAAACTGAAGAATATGTGGAAGCCTAGAAACGCCTCTCATCTCCCTTACGTTTACCAGAAAAGCACTTCTAGAATGTGAAATGATGCTATTTTAGACTTGGCCTGTTCTGGATTCAAGAGAAGTGAGTGCTGGTTTAACGCCAGGGTTGGTTTCCCTTCTTGAGCTCCTAGAATATTTGTTAAGCTTGTGCATGTGTGTATGTTTAGGGCAAATAGATCATGCTTTTTGTAACAAGAATTACTCAAGCAAATTATTGGTGCAATACTTAAAATGGATTATGAAAATAGCTACATTTAGTCTGCAGCTCTAAATGCTACATGCTTTCCTCACCATAGTAACATAAGCATCTTTCAAAGAAGGAGAGGAGAGGAAAGAGCTTGAATTATTGTGCTGCAGAGACTAAAATTCTGGGCGGGGGGGAAGGGATGGGTATTGGGAGAGAAGTGCTCCCTTCACGAGCTTTGAACTTCAGATAGCAATTTAAGGGAAAAATACTATAACTGCATTTGTTCTGTTTAATGCTTTGCTGATATAGTGTTATAAACTTCTAGAAGCCTTTAGAGAAAGAGTGAATATCGGGGGGGGGGAGAAAAATACGTCATTTTTCCAACCTAAATTAAGTCGGGGAGTTATGGAAAAGCATTCCATAATATCCTAACAATAGCAGCTAAAACAAGGTGGTTTGGTTTTGTTGGTATTTTATCCTTCACAGAGAGCAATTTAGCTGTTCTACAAATGGAAGTGCGAAAGAAAATAAACCAGAGCTTCAGTATGTCACAGCCTCTTGGTGATGGACAGCTGGCAAAGTATTTGGTGCTAGAACAGAAGGATTCTGTTCAGAAGAGTAGAGGCATAATAATGAGCAGCAGATCCTTCACAACTGCCAGAATACAGTTGCTTCTAGAACTAAAGGATAATGAAGCCAGTGGCCTTTCAGTGCTGTGATCACATAACATAGTTTGTATTCTGCTGGTTTGCACTGACAGAATTCATTTCCAAACAGTCAAGTCCCAGGAAAGGAAATTTTGTGACCTAGACTCAAAGTTAATATTTATACTGTATATTTAGAGGCCAGGCCAGGGATGAAGTCAGTGCCCAGCACTTAGCCTACAGTGGCTCTACCTGGCCACAAAGACAAGGTACAGACAGCCTTCAGGTCAGTGCACAACATCCTTGCTGTATGAAGGCAACACAAAGCAACCCCTTCTGCCCTCCTACAAGCAGCTGGCAATGCTGCCAGGCAAGGACAGTGCTATCCCTTCTCTCTAGAAGGACGTACAGGATACATGGAAGCCCTCAGGCTGTCTGTAAGGCCAAGTTCACAACTGTGCCCTCCTGTGCACCAGCGCATCCTGTAAGCCTGTATGTGACCGTGGGCTTACAGTCATATCACATGGATGCTAAAAGTCATCAGATAGTCCATTCAACTGCAGACATCTCCTGAAGTCATCTAAAATTCAGAGATGAAAACCTTGCAGTATAACTTTAAATTTGCCTTTGAAATACTGTATTGATCTAGCTAATAGCTTTCATTACTTTAAAAGCATGTGGCATTACTTTAAAAGCAACTGAAAAAAGCCATCTCATTCTTTCACATGCTTCATAATTTCAATCAGTACCTCAAGACTGGCTACATAAAATCTAAACCAAAACCAAACTACAAGCAAGATTCTACTAACTATAGCTTTGGAGGAATATGGTGGAGCTGGCCACCTGTGTTAGGCACCAGATTCACACTCTCAGTAAAAAGCAGCATGACTGCATATGGCCTAAGAGGGGATTAGAGTGTCTCACAGTTTTGTATACTGTTATTATAGGATAGACTATGGGTATGCAAAGAATTGGATCACAATTGCATTATACACCCACTCCCAATGATTCTTTGTTTACTTGTAGATTATTAGCAATCACCATTCCAAATTCTTTCCAATATATGTGTAAATTCTTCATTGCCCTTTCTGTACAGTCCACATTTATCGTATTTATTGTATTGGTAAGTAGCATAGACAGGAGTGGAGAACTTAATATCAGGTACTTCAGCTGTACAGATTCCAACTATTTCAACATCTCTTCATTAACACTGCAGGACTAAAAATGTCTTGCAGGGACAGAGCTTTTTCTTGGTGTATTGTTATCCTCAATAAGCAAAAAAAAATCACTGTAAGGTACAAGATGGCCAACAGTTGTTTAAAACCATGCAATAATACAATATGGTTAGTTTTGCAAGATTCTGTGGTTGAAAGGGAAATGAGAGCTAGGAAACAGCTTTAGAAGAGAAAAAGCCAAAAATCTATCCTTTACTGAATTTCCTGTTAACATTGCTAAGGTAATGAGAACAGATACGTTATTCATAAGTACAAGACTTTTGACAATAGGCCTACAAATACTTCTGTTTTTCCTTTTAATTCCACTTCATTGTAAGCACATCCAAGCTTGAAAATACCAGACATCAATAGCACCTGTGTAGGTGTTTGGACTGCTGTAGAACCGGTCTAAATAAAATTAAACACGCAAATAAAATAACACACAACAATGCTCTAGAATAGCACTTCCATAGGACAGATGTTTAGGTACCCTGTCATGCTCTCATCTTTACATACAGCTGCAGAGGGATAAGACTCTTCCTAGACTTCCACAGGGGGTGATTTTTCCCTTTCTGCCATATCTGCCTGTGGTGTGAAGTCTATCCCACTAATCCTAAGCCCCTCGTTGAGAGACTGCAAGGTTTAAAACAAATAAATGAACAAATAGATGAAACCAAAACCCAGCTCTTCTTAGCCGAAGTACGGCTGTCTGCAAGCTTGTTACACAAGAGTACCTCGGCAGGAGTCTCAGGCTATTCCAGTTTCTGCTACAAGTAGCGCACTTGTGGTTCGACAACCTGAGCATGGTTTTCTTGCCCTTCACTTAGTCACAAAACTGGCACAAGGAGTTGAAACTGGTGCACAATGCTTCCTGAGCAGCTTGTGCTCCTTCCTTGTGCAAATCTGTCTTGATAATTAGCTGATACTAGCAAACCAAGTTGGAAACCTCTTGTGTTAGGTGTTTGCATCATAACCATACATGCTATGGTCTCTGGAGAATAATCAGTTCTTCGGTGTCCATTTAACACACTAAAAGTTGGAGGAAGCCTTTCTTTTGCAAATACACTGTAACCAGACTGTGTATGTGCTACACCCCACATATGTTCATATTCTACTCTTGCCTGGAAAAGTAAGCCACAGAAAAGCATGTTGGCATAAAAACTCATTTCAAAATTGTCTTGCATCATTGAAATAGTAAAGACTGTAGTTTCTTTAAAGGATAATCACCTTCAGTGACTGACTAGTTTTCATAATAGTAATTCAAAACACTATTTCTACCCAGTCTAAGCACTTCTTGGACAGACAAGCACCTGGAAATCAATTCTGATTTTCCTTCCTCAATAAAGTACTATAAACCTTAGATTTTTATCATTTCTTTTATTTTTTTTTTCCCATCCTGATCTGTTTTTATCATTCTGAGCAAGGCTGCAATGTTTAGGAATTAAATTTGGTTTCCAAACACTGCAAAATTCAGCATTTAGGAAATCTTTATTCTTGTAACCAAACCAATAAATCAGCTCTATTTCTCAATTTTACTGAGAGCAGCTGGCTTGAGAAACAATTCCTAAATTTAGACAAGTAGATTGCTTGAGAAATAATTAGGTATTGTTATATGGAGATCTTTGGGTTTTTTTAAAAGGCTGTCAAAAGCTCATCCCACTCGTAGCAGGGGTGTGGATAATTATATACTCATTTCAGAGTATCTGAGTTCAATCAGTCACTGAAATAATATACAGTATCCTTGAACAAAAGAGATCTGTTTCAAATAAGAATAATAGCAAAAAGCAAGACCTCAGCATTTCAGATAATGCTTCAGCCTTTGGAAGATGGGATTCAGTGTTCAGCATATCTTTATCATCTTTATCTTGTAAGCTAAACTTCCATTCCCCTCCACTTAAGGCAAGCAGCTCAGGTCAATATAGAATTGTCATAGTTTCTCTCTGGGATTTCAAGGAATTAAACATGGATACATGCTCTCTATAGCATCACAAGTCTGAGCTCTCTGAGGCACATATGAATTTATGTACACAGAGCAAATCTGAGACAAAGCAGAAGTACAAAGTCATTAGAAGAATATCACTAAACCTACCTGTGCACATTCAGTTGCAGTATTTGGATCCCTGCCTGGCTGCAGCTCAGCCATGCATCTAGAAACTCTAGCAACGTACAGAATCCCTGACTGCTTGAACAAAATATCTCAGTAGAGAATGAGCAGTGTGCAAAGATAACTATGGTGCATGGTTATCCCTACATCAACCGGGTATGAACATATATTTTTATAAATAAATACCTAAGATTTGGTCTCTTAAAGATTCAAAAACTATTTGGTTATGATGTTTAAAAATATTGCCCTCTACTAATGGTCATGGCAGTGTATTCCACTAACAGTACGCTATATAGAACAGCCTTGACATCTAAAAGCGACTTCATCCTGAGTTAAATTGGGATATTGTGCAAACCTGCCACAGACTTCTCCCATTTTTGAGCTAGTGTATATTTAAGAGGGCATCATATTCTAGAATAGGATAATAAGCATGGAATAAGATTAGGATTGCATTTCTGCTGGAGGGAAAATAAGAAGCCCATTTAGAATGACTATCACTCCTATGAACACACCTACGAGGACAAACTCACATTTCACAGGGCTTAAAATCTGTGTTAGTGTGAAACATGATAATATGAAAAACATGGATGTGAATGCAAAGAAAATTTTAGTACAAGGTCACAGCAATTTATGAAACATCACTATGTTTTGACATGAGAGGCAGCATTTCTCTGAAATCCACAACATTGCTGTATTTTGACACAAAAGGCATAATTCCTCTAAAGCCCACAGTTGTCTTTTTATATAGAGACATCAAACAGTACTTAAAAATACAAGTGGTCTCATTCAAACCCAAATAAGTCCAGAAAACATCGCAAGAAGTAAGCTTGTGCAAATACAGATTTCCTGCATCATCCGTCATTTAAATGCCTCAATATTCCCAGTCTTTGTTGTTATCCATCCATTTTTCCTATAGCAGTATTATTCATGTTAAAAAGCAACTAGATTGTTTACATAAGACACATTTCTAGGACAAACTACATAAGACACTTATTCCAAACTGGGGCTATCAGATGGTGGAGAAACAATGAGCCTTCCCAGGAAAGCAGTGAATCTAAATAGGTACATAGAATTACTGGGCAGAAAATTTCTCCTACACAGTTACTGAAGGGCAGGCATACCCTCAGCCTGCCTCCACGGCAGTAACCATACAGTCCTGAATATGCACCTCTGGAAGGGGGAGCTGAATTCATTTCATTCTGTTATTTCCTGGGGCACAAATGTAACAAAATTCTCACCAATTTAAACACAGGGAAACTAATTGGGTCCTTGTGGCTTTGTGAAGGGAGGGAAAAGCAGAAGGAGACCAGAAAAATAGAATATTATTGTGCAGCAATTATGGAGGTACCACTACAGCAAACTTAATTTTTTAACCTAGAACTGGATCAAGGTTAAGCATAATTTTTTTTGTTGTCTGGTTGATTTTTTTGGTCCATTCACATCTTCATAAGCAGTTGAACTAAGAGCTTCAGCGATGCTGTCCTGGTGGTAACACATGGCTAGAGGTTACGAGTGGGGGAGGCTCTCAGTGCGCACAGGGTATCCTTAAGCAAAGCTGCGTCATTAAAATGAGCACATACGTCTTTGAACACTGCTTGCTGCTGCTTTCCACAGTTAGGAATGGGAGTGGCATTTCACAGGTCAAAGTCTTGCTGCCAACCAAACAAGGTGATCTCACTCTCCTCCTGCCCCTGCCCTGGTGATGCAGCCCCTCTGCTTTCAGTAGCTTGGTGATGGTTTAGTTCACTAACCTGGTAGAAGACTAGATAGCAAGAAGGATGACAGTTTTGTATTAGATCAGGGCAGCTGGCATGAAAAGTCTCACCCTGAGTATTTATTTCCAATACACTTACAAAATCTCTTAGTTGGTCCAGGTATTATTCAAAAAAGTCCAAGGAAAAGCAGATTTTCCATTCTGGTATTCCTGCTTCCACACAGTCTCACCCTGCACTATCAAGTTTGAGTGTTAAATGGGTTTAATCAATGAGAGAGGTTACAGCCAGGGAGCAAGTTCTCTGCTCTACCCAGGGTTTGCATCCATGTCTCTCTACACACACTCTCCTCCTCTGTTCACTGTGGAGGACTGGAAGTGCTCCTGAACTGCACTGCTTGGATGAATCCACATTCCCCTTCCTCTCCTCCCCGTGCTGTGTCACTCATGTGGAAGAAAAGAGGTGATGCCAGCAGCCAAGGAAACTTGTTCAATGGATTCACCAGTTACCCCAAAAGAGATTAAAAGACTGAGAAGGTTAAAACTGAATGAGAAGGACATTTTTATCTGCTTCAATGTGTTTAAGTTAGATCAGGAATTCTGCAGGTGACATGCTGTATCAGCTTGGCAGATGAGTCAGATTTTACCCCTCAACAACATGGGATCATGATGCTGAATTCAAATTTCTACACAGCGGTCTGAGATCCCAGAGCCATCAAAGGGGTGGCAAAGTGCAAGTATTCTAGTATTAGACTGATTTAAAAACCCTGCAATGCAAAATGCTGGCAGGCGATTTCAAATGTCTCCAATTGTAAAGGCTCTACAGCAGCTGTTGGAGTACATAAAGGAAAAGCTTGCAGTTAAATACCCCCACCAGCTGAGCTGGGGGTAAGTGCTGTCACTAAGTGAACGCGGTGTGAGAACAAGAATGTTAATAAGCACACCAACTAGTTAAGGCCAAGTGTTGCACGGATTCTTTTCCCAAGCCTGGGAAGTGATTTTGCCAGTTTTTGAAGCGTTTTTAATAACACGAGGAGCCTTGGCGCTTGCAGAAATTCAGCAGTTTGAAGAGTGTGAAAGTATTCCTTTCTTGTTAAAAGGACAAACCTGCACAGAAGTGAAGGATAGCCCTTCAACTGAAACGTTGGGAGTTGCTCTGCGATGATCTCAGCTAAGCCTAAGGCTGTCCCATTTCAGTAAGCAAGCACGTTGGGTCAAATGTCTTACCTGTTTCTGAAATGTTACCTGCCCTTGTGCAACCTCTAATTATAAGTTTCAGTGAGAGTCTTTATAACCTACATTGCAACTGGCTCTGTTTATGCATTGTGAGATTTTAAATAGTTCAGGACTCTGATACACATGCCTTTCTCTTGTCGTATTTGTCTTTCCTAACTTTCTCTTCCTGTCCCTGCCTCAATTCAAGCAGAATCAATCCTTAAGAAACTGTTTCGTTCTACAGGGTACTAAAGCCAGGAGAAACATGGGTTGGAAGAATGTAAAAAGGTATGTAATAAAAGAAATTAGAACTGTATAAGTTATTAGAGCAGAGTAAACCTGGGGTCCCTCTGCATGATGATAAGAGGGAATCCACTTCCTTTAAACCAGACATCCAGTTCCTGACCATTTCCCTGGAAGCTGGATGTTCCTCTGCTCATGTAGCTCCACTTCACCGTGCAACATTGTCACCTACTTACTCAACAACACCATGCAAGAGCACTATGATTTGATGCAAGTTTTCTTCAACCCAGTTCAAAAGGACAAAGGTTTGTAGGGCTTCTCCACCCAACAGCCTCCCACTCACGGCCACCAGAAGCTTTGAAAATGAAGCAGCTCTGTGTTGAGGTCGATCAAGCTAAACACCCAGCATTTTGTTTATTATTCAAGGGACCAAAGTTATAGGTTTCAGCCCCGAAAAGCAGATTTTTGTAATCACACTGTCAAAGTAGTGATACCAGATGTTGAAAGCAAGATGCTCTTGAAATGCACAGAAAAAGAGCACAATAGAGTCTGCGAGACCCTGATCATCAGCTCTTTGAGCTACTGAGATTGAAACACTTTACCGGGACAAAGGATGTTTCAAAACACCTTGTTATAACTGCATACTCAAATAACGCTTGCATTTGGCTTGACACTTGTATTCATATACATGTTCCTCAGATGGAGAACTGCCAAAATATGCTTATTATTCCAATTATAAACAAATGGTTCCGCTCAGGGAACATTGTGCCTGACACTGGGAAACTTCATGCACTCCCAGGTACATGCACTGTACTCAGTTCATACATGCTCACCCTTTCTGTGCTTTCCCTGTTACCAGCAACAGAACTAGAGCAAACCAGGGCACACCTACTTCACTAGAAGGTAGCAACCCACAGGCGATGACACAATGACAGTAATTAAAAGGGTTCTGCAATGTTTTGAAGGGCAGCCAAACTTGTAAGTGTCCCTTCTAGTAACTCCAGTGAAAGCAAAACAAGTTCAAAGTCTTGTTCCTTCACTCTCCAGAAAAACAAATACTGCAGACTATTAACTGAGAATTACTAGGAGAGCTATTTCAATTCACAAATACAGGTGTATACATATTTGTGTGTGTACGTGTGTATCCACCTATATAGACATACTCATATATATGCATACACACATAAGCTGCCCTTTCATACAACAAAAAGAAGGGTGAGACAAAAAGCGTCTGACCAAAGACAGTAGTTGGCAAACGCACAAAAGGGATAATGAGGAGCATTCATTTCCCCAGCCTCCTGTCCTGCAGGCACCTGTGGAAGGTGGGCATTTGTTAAATTTCAAACAGAGGCTTACAGAAAAGGTGTTGACTACAGAAAAAGAAATCAGTTGTAGAGAAAAGAGACTCTAGTCTGGAAAAAGGGAGTGATAATAAGAAACAGAGTGTCCAATGTCTAAGGAGAGGCAAAAACTAGAGCGGGACTAATAGGACGCATTTACATATAAATCCAACGTAGCTTGAAAGCAAAAGGTTATCCTTAAAGGAGAAAAAAAAAACCACCAAAAACCAAACAAACCAAATCACAAGAGTGTTTTCCAAGCAGTATTTCTAAAGCTAAGGTGCTAACTACCAACACCAGTGTGTGAAGTACCCCAAGGTTTTCAGAGCACTAAACAAAGCACCTCTGGACTTAAATTGTGGCAAGGGATACATACCAAAAAACATAACCCAATGATAGTTTGTGCACAACTGATGAAATAATGGGAGTTCTCATTAATGCACACACAAGAACACCCAAACGTACCAAATGAGAAAAAACCAACGTAGATTTGGGAGCTCAGTTTGGGCCTAACCTTTCCAAATGTTTTGTGTAAAACAGCATGAAACAAAGCCAGTCGGAAAGGCCATTCCCAGGAAAACCTGCAGCCCAGCAGTTAAGAGACATGTTCAATTTGTAGTATACTGTTTTAAACTCCCAGTCTGCAGGATGGGTCTTGACATGTCAGCATGCCACACTCTCACCTTTTGGCTACAGGTTTTCCATTCTCTTCTCTCTCTTTCTTACCCAAATCCCAAACAATATTCTGTCACATTTTATCCCTTTCAATTAAATACTTGTCTTTGACAAATTAACATGTATCAAAACCAGCACAACTTTAACCAGAGAATCTCTAACAAGCTCTTTCTCTTATGATGAAATCCCCACCATGACAATAGATGAGGGAGATGTTAAGAGACTCAAAACAACTAACAGTCCAACTTATATTAAATGTAGGTAATTGTACATCTTCACTTTGAAAATCTCACCTTTGGGGCATACTGCTTTTACTTTTATTTTACTTCCTTACTGCTTTGCTTGCTTGTCTAGACATTTTTATGTCTCAAATTGGTTTAAATTGTCCTTTTCATCTTTCATTAATATCCTTATTTCTTCCCTTCTTTACTCTTCTCACTATCCTTGCCAACTTTTGTTTTCACATTGCCCTTTCGCTGTTTGTTCCATTTAATTCCTTCTACCAGCTCTACATTTCTCTCCAACTTAGTTCCTTCACAAACTTCAATTTGGAAATCTTGGATGGGTCACCTATCCCATATTATCTCTTAAGAAGTTAGAGCAGTTTTACTAAAGAGCAAGTAGCTTTTTATTTCTTATGCAGAAAACAAGTGGCTTTTTGTTTCCTACACACAAAAAAAAGCAGATGACTGAGTAAATGAAAATGCAGATAATATCCAATTATTGTACACACTCAGTCCAGGTCTTTGATTGCAGGGCTAAATGTCTGTTTCGTTTCTTGCCATTTATTTTCTGATTAAGGAATGCTGCTGTGGGTTGTTATATTTTAAGGTCAATCCATAAGCTAGGAGACACTAGAAATATTTCACCTTTATGGCAGCTTTTTTTCACCTTTTAGTATCAAAGTGGAAACAAAGTAAGTTACCATATGGATGCAATTCAGGATAAGCAGCATTTTGAAATTTGGGCAGACATTTTGGGCAGCCAAATCCACACTGAGACACTTGGTGCCTGGTCTGAAGGTGTTTTAAGGTCTTATATGTACAGCTACAACAGAAGCCTCAAGTACAGCATATCTCAAAGTTAGGCACTGTCATACGACATAAATGCACCACTGCTTATTATGGAAATATGAGCTGGCTGTGCTGACTCTCAACGTGAAAGCACTGAGGACAGCGGTACATAGATGCAGAAAGTATCGCACTGAATGAACCTACCAACTCTTTTAGTTTCCCCATAGATTTGAGATTCCTGCACTACCCTTCTGTAACAAGGCCTCTGCACATTTTCCTGATATATGAAAATCTCAGCTTGCCAATTTCCAGAGGCTTGGGCAGGAATTGTTTAGTTTGATCCAATTTGGTACCTGACCAAAAAGGAGTGGACAGCCCTCTGCCCTACATTAAGCTAATGGGTTTATGGGTGGTACTCACAGTAAAGAACTACAAGTGGGATTCTTGCAGAAGCTGAGTAATATCTGGCCCTCAACGTGGAAGGCTTTGGAAAGTAAAATGAGAGACATTTATTGTCATGGAGTCTACACTGATACTAAAAATGCAAAAAGACAGAAAGAAAAGATGAGCTCAGTTACTATTTACCATCATCTGTCTAGAGGCTAGCAGAAGGTGCATTGGGTTTCCAAATACTTTATTGTCTGCCACAAATACTTCTCTGCCACAAATGAAACTAACCCCAGATGAGTTCCCATTTTAATTCTTGAGAGCTCTGCCATGTCAGCCCTTCATAGGAGATGCATTTCATCCCTTCACAAAAACAGTGGGCTTCATTATATTATCTATGACTTGCTGCTCTATACTTGCCCCTCATTTTTTTTCTTAGTTATTAAAAGAGACACTGTTTGTTATAGTGGAGCAAGTGAAAAGCCCATAACAAATGCTGTTAAACCAGATACTAGCAGGTTTCTGATTTCCAGCATATAGTAATAAACAACTACCACAGATTAGTACAGTAAGGAAAAGACAAACACTAGCCAACTTTGCTTCTCTAGGAAAGCCCTGAGACCTTTTTTCAAGGAGGTTATTTGTATTCTTGGCATTACCTGCTGCATAAAGCAGGTCCTCTCTATAAATTTTTGATAGCTACATGACTACTGCTAATTTCTAATGCATTATTCCATAGCTTATACATATATGTTTTTATATTGAAGTTGTCTCCAATTTTCTCTTCATATTGGGTAGCTTTAGGGCAGGAAAAATAATTTCAGTGGCTATATCACAATAAATTGTGATGAAGCCAGTAATTTCTATAAAGGTAAAGATTATTCTTCCACAGAACAAAGAACAAATACCAACAAATCACAGGCCACAGGTAGTCCTTAGAACACCTTTGGTTTAAATAAGAGCACCAAGAACAAACATCTTATTTAAAAAAATAATAAAAACATAGAAATGATTTCTTATGTTATGCAGTCCTGACTTGGAAACAAGAACACTGCAGGATTCAGACTGTGCAGTCTACCAGCTTCACTTCTAACTTGCAATCTCTGCTCCAGCAATCTGCCTCAGAATTAATAATTCTACTGCACCATACAGCATTTTCTTAGTTTGTTGTTTTGTTACATGATCTTACTCTGCAGAACAAACACAACATCAGCCAAGTTATACATTGATTTCTATGATGACAGATTACTAACAATGATAGATTTTTAATGATGTGTCAGCAAATGTGTAAAATTGTGCAGTTGTGAGGCAGCCAACTGACAAAGGAAGCTGCTCTGAATGTCATATAAAAAAGATATAGAGTTGTTTCATTTTTCTCACTGACAACCAATTTTGACCGTGTACATTTTACACACTGAAACTCTTCCTTTCCCTATGTGAAGTCAGATGATAATTCAGGGTATTGCTTTGTTAGGTTTAACTTGTAACATATTTTAAGGAAGCAAGCAGAAACTTCCCTCTCGAAAAAAAAAAGGCAAAAAAAAAAACCCAACCCAAAACCAAAGAAAAAAACCCCAACCAAACAAAACCCCCACACATAGCTACAGTAATTCACAATAAACTCCAGATTTAGAAGAGAATTTGGTACAGATTATGAAGACAGTAAAGTGTGGACTACTACAGCAACAAAAGGGTGGAAATTGATTTTTGCAATGGGTTAATTTGTGTGTTTGATATACTGAAATGCCTCAAAGTCCTTTGGCTTACAATAACTAAAACAGTAGAGTGGCTAGAGATGCATTGCAGCATCTTTTCATTCTTTAGAAATGAAAAATGACTTGACAGATGCAATACATGCTGGTCAACAATGAAGATTTCCCTCAGCCATGGAAAACTGCACCAGCTGTATCTTTACTCCAGTTTTACATGTAGTTTCCATGCTATTCTAAAACTACCAGGCAAAGCTCCAACAAATGTCACACTGGAACTTATTTACCTATCGGGTTGGCTCATGCTGTTTCCACCCAGAGGTAACAGACACATTTCTCTGCACACATTTTTCCACTATACACTGAAAATGGCTTACAGAAATCATGTTATTATGCCCTTAAGTCTTTGCGCCACACACAGAAAGATGAAGGTGTACTGGTGTGTGACAGTTTCCACTGCACTCTCCTTGCTGTCAGCTCACTAGCACCCTGTAATGTGATCCCTGCTCTTCAGGTAGTACTGAAGTACAGCTGGATGTTCTTTTAGGTATGCTCCAGGATTTATCTATGGCAAGGCTGTAACTACAGTGCCAATTAACAGCTAATCTGCAGGCTTTACACAAGCATGTTGGATTTGTAAAGAATACCTTCTGCACTGATATAATTCATCTCAGCTTAGAACAGGGAGAAAATGTTCCTAGGTGCACTGCAGATGATGGTTGTTTTATCTATTCGAGTAAAGGGCATAGGTGGTACCACTCTGTATGCCGGTAGCTGAAATGCAGCAACTTCAAGCAGGGTCTAACATGACCTTCCAGTGCATTTTTGAGTCGTTTGTTATGCCTTTCAGGAGCTAATCTTCTTGTTACAAGGACTGATCCACAGCACGTTGTACATCTGAACTGAATGTCTTCTCCACTGCATGTGCCATAACAAGGACACTGAAAGTCACAACTATTGTTCAATTATAAGCCACAGCAGCACAGGAGATTTAGTCACATTAAGGCTGTTAAAACCAATGCAGCTAAGTGGCCTGTGCTGCTTCAGAAAGCTCTATCAGTAACAAATTAGCCCTTGCCCTCTTAGGGCATATGTAATCTTCTCAAAGCTCTGGCCTCTCTCTGTTCTCCTGTGAAGGGGCTCACTTCTCACTACAGCTGCTAAGTGTTTAATTTAAAGAGTAAATACAGTTTTCCAGGCTTTAATTAAAAAGATTTTTGAAGTGTAAGGATGCACTTGAAACCTAACAAGCAAGATTTGAATCTCCTCACCTATAGTAATCACTTCACAGCACGGGTGCTAATGAAGGCAGCAAGGATGAGATGCACCGATGAACCTGTGCAAACCAAGCGAAGAAAAAGACAGAGTATTTTCTCCTAAATGAAGTTTGCCTATCCATGAGTGAGTGGCCAAAGCTTCATGTGGTCATTTTGAAATGCTCCAAAGATGCTCACTGAGTCAATACCCTACTTCACAGCACTCTTTTCCACCTTCCCTGCTGTACTGATGATGATTTCAGTTTGTGCTGTTACAAAGAGATTGGCCAAAGAAAAACCCTGCATCACTGGACTTGTCTGAATACACAGGTTTCATTAGCAAAAGAAACCATGCAGCTCCTTCAAAGAAATGGATCTTTTCTGTTCAGCTGGATTCTTACTCCAAACCATGTAAAATGTTACAATTTCAAACATGTCTTACCAGTTCATTCAAGCCAATGTAACAAAACAGACTTAAAACGTAACCGGAAGATTTTGGTTCCATCCTGTCTCAATACACTTTCCACACTGCAATGCAGAGAAAAAACTTGATAAAAACATAAACATACACATAGTTAGCATCTTGGCAGCCTGTGTCTGTTTTGAAACTCAAGGTTTTGAAATTATTCCTCCATAAATCCACAACCATTGCCATATCTACTGGAAAAAGGTGGAGCTGCCATTTTCTAACTCAAAGAGGCTATGGTTTATGACATTCTTCCAGATCATCACCTGAACATCTACTCTGAAAAGGCTAAACGACACTTGAATGAAAAGGTATCCAGCTCAGAATAATCATGGTTGAGAGCATGTGCATACACGGCTCTTATTCTAGACGTGTAGCAACCATGATCAGCGCCTGCACTTTATGAGAAACAGGGACCACCAGTCCCTTGTGTCAGACTGGAAACATCAGGAGACAGGCACAGGCACACAACCTCATCTACTCGGAGATGACATGGAAAAGCACTTCAAAGCCAAGGTATTGTTGCTTGTTCATTCAGGCTCTAGGCAATGCTATTTAAATATTGCATCTATTTTTACAATTATATGGTCTTTTCACAGAATGAGACATACACAGAAAAGTATATGAGCATCTCTACCTGTACAGTGCAAGCGCTTGCTGAAGAGTCAAGTGGTAAGAGGTAACAGCATCTCAAAGGAACAGAGAAAAGTTCTGTTTTGTTTATTGTTAGGACAGGAGGAGGAGGATCAGTGTAGAAAATATGCACTTCTGGTTTTAACAATGAGTTCAAGCATACGTGAACAACCCCCCTTGCACTCCCATCTCCTAGAAGTAATCCTTAGCAGCAGATACCTCTGGTAAGCTCCACGGTGAGCACAGACAAGAATACAGCCCAAAATGAGAAATAATAAAATTCCAACCATAGATTCTTCAACACTTTTCCTCTGTAAGGGGAAATCCTTACAGCAGCTAATTCTGTGAATTAACACTCTTATTTACAGAGAAGCCCCTCAGTAGTCAAACTACTAAGTAAATTGTCTTCAATGGTAGGTAACATTAGCACCAGCAATTTACTGGGGGGAAAAAAGCACCAACAAAACAGTAATAAAGCAAGTAACCAACTAAATTTAACAGTATTTAATTAACTTCCTTATTACATATGTTCAGCTCTGTGTTTAATGATTCTCATATATATAATGAGCTAAAGAATTACCAGTCATTTCACATATCAAATGTAAAGTGCTCTGCATGTATTAGGGAAAGATCTATACAAAGAAAAGTAAAAATGGCAGAACCTTTTTCAAAGGTCATCTAGACAGATAGCATAGATGTTCTCTTCTGGTTCTGTATCATGATATATTCTTCAGGAGAAAAGTTACAAACATATTCGTTACAGTTTAGAGACATCCATTTCTTAACGAAAGTCTTCATACTCATCAGTGACGGTAATGTTAAATAGTTATATATTAATGGTTATATATTAAATATTTAATAATTATTATATATTAAATGTTTAATAAATAGCTGACAATTTCAGTCAGTACTATTTCAATGGATTATAGATTTCAGTAATACATTCTATTGCAAGCAAATGGGAATTACATTAGTATTTCATGTGCATCTTTTTCCCTTTCCATTTTCAGCTCTGCAAGTCTTTGTATAACATCAGATGATGACAGGCAGAGAGTACTGTAGCCAACCAGCTTGCATCTTTACATCTGTATTTACTGAGATAGTGTTCTCCTAATGCCAGCTGCTTTGTGCGCCTTTGGATTTTATTTGTAAAGGCTCACAAATGTAACAACAACAACAACAACAAAAGAAAAATCAAGAGATTTGTATCACAAAGTTCATTTATCAGCATCATTAACATGCGATGGAAAGTTCAGCTGATGAAGCGTTTTTGTCAAGATTGCCAATCCACTCACTGGAACTGAACGTTTCCTCAGGAGACCAACCCTTTCTGAGAAGAAAGCACACTGCTAGCAGCTTTCAGAGTCGCTCTCCTTTAACCTAGCTTTTCATGAAGACATTTAAAAGCTCCCAACCTTACCCTGGCTGGTGAAATAGGAAAACTGCAACCACAAAGTCCTTTGTGGAATCGGAAACCACTTCCTGCCCAGCTCAACGGATCATTTTGAATAGAGGAAAATAAAATTAAAAAGAAGAAATGAAAGGAGCCATCACATCTATCCCACTTGCAAGAGGCAGGCAAAGGAAAAGTGCAGATAAAATCCACTATAGAACCAGATCTCCCAGTCATGCCTGTTTCCTGCATTCTCTTTTGCATTGCAAAACCATCTTATGAGCTGGATTTCTTTCTGAGAAATAAACTGGAAGATGCTGTCCAGAAGCGTACTCAAAATGCTCCAATCTCTACTACGTGTTCAGCCTAAGGGACCGGACTACAGCTACCCAAAAGTAAATCATAAGAAAAAAGATGCATTGTGTGGACATCAGTTCCTCAGAACCAATTGCTTTACTGTACAGATCCAGATGCTGTACCAACTTAACTGCTAGCATGAGTATAGACTGGACATAACTTACAAAGTAGGACTTTTCTCCTGAAAAACCCATAATAGAAATATTGGCAACTGGACAGCCCTTAAGTACATTCAGAAAGACTGCAAATGAGGCATCGGCTCCAGGGCACTTCATCTAAAGAATGGTATTGAGTGTTACCAAAAGTAAAACATCCCTATATGCTTATGTAGCAGCACTAACATGCTGATCAAATCCTTATGACTTATCTCCTTCTAAATTTAAACCTGGAGTTGCAATACACATGCAAAAACCAAGAGATGTATCCCTAACATTTCTTCCAGTGAACTACCTACCCTCATGCATACAGTGCTTTAAGTTGCTTTTGTGCCCTTATTCAATTAAATCATAGTAAAAAGAATGAAGAAAAAACTGCTAGTACAGGTAATGTTTCTTCCCTCCTCTTAATACATTATTCTGATGGAAAATCTGCTAGCACGGGGTGCACCTGTTACAAAAAACTACTACAGCTGCTCCTTTTTAACATAGTCATGTTTTCATATAACATATTTGTGGTTTCACAAATAATATCTTAATCTTGCAATTTATCACATCTTATCTCTGTCACACATGCAGATTGGTATAGTTCTATAAACATATGTCTTTATATATATATGTTTATTTGAGATAATCTCAAATACAATCTCAGAACTAGAAAACACCATGTCTTCCAGAAAAGCACACCCCTGTAATCGAACCAGCAACCCCTGGGACAGGCTGAAAACCTTCAAGAGTCAGAGCTTAACACTTCAGGGTATAATATTTGCCTATGCACTAACATAGGCAGAAGGCTTCCAGGCCTGGGACTATTCCTGTACACATCTGGCTGTGTTCCTATACTCTAAAGTAACAATTTACAAAGGTAATAAAAATAACAGGCTTCAGTAAAATGTTGCCCTGTTTCTCACATGCTGGAAATATACCTATATCAGAAACTCAATGCACTAAATAGTTGAAATACAAGATTACACCCAGAAAACACTATAAACTTTGTCCAATTGCTGAAGGTGTACCTTCTTATAATTACAGTCATAGAATGGTTTGGGTTGGAAGGGACATTTAAAGGGTCCAACTTCCCCTACAGTAGGCAGGGACACCTTCAACTAGGTAAGATTTCTCAGAGCCCTGTCCAACCTGACCTTGAATGTTTCCAGGGATGGAGTGTCTACCACGTCTCTGGACAGCCTGTTCCAGTTACATAATCATGTGCAATACAAGCTGTACCAAGTAGAGCTGACTAAAATATGCTCTAGATTCCTAAAATAAAAAAGAAACAAGAGGGGTGGAGGGAAGATATTTTTTGCTGGTTTTGTGGTTTGATATTTTGGTTTGTTTTTTTTTGTTTGTTTGTTTTTGGGGTTTTTTTGGTTTGGATTTTTTACAAAAACAGATGTGAACATTAAATAAATTAAATCCTCTTAGGATGAAGATTTGGTAACTCAGATCTCCCACGTCCCACAGAAAATCAGTGATGTACATAGAATCATAGAACAGTTAGGGTTGGAAGGACCTGAAGATTCCAACCTTCCTTAGTTCCAGCCCCCCTGCCATAAGCAGGGACACCTCACACTAAACCATTTCCCTCACCAGTTTGCCAACATATTCTCTTCCATGCTTGAGAGATATCTCTAGGGGAGAAAAAGAAGATCACATGGCCTCCCTTTAATTTGAGTTTTCAAAAGAACAAAGAACATAAAAACTCTTAAGCTACCATACAGTTTGTTCTCCTTACTTTACCTCTCACATTATGCTCCAGTGCCTAGCTGTTTGGGCACTTAGTAAATCCCACACCTGGGATTCAGGCAAGCCTGATCTCACATGAATTTTAAGCAGTATTTCCATTTACAGTCCAAGGCATTTGGCACCATGTTACATTGCTCTAAGGATGTCTGGATATATGAGACATGAGGAAGGACTAGTGCTAGTCTGTTAGCTGTAGACTACTGTGCTAGATTTCTGTAGACTACTGTGCTAGATTCCTGGGGAAAATTCTGTTATAAAACTAGTGTCTAAGCTTCCTTTTGCTTCACTAAACATGTTTTGAACTTGGGAATCTGAGGAAATCAAACCATTTGCAAACAAAGTAACATCCTTGCAGAAAACTCATGGTGCTCTAGCATTTAGTCTATGTTTTTGCTGGAACACTGCTCTTAAGAATTCTTCTTTTAAGGATCCTTACTGAAATCCCGTACAATATATGAAGTAATGTGAATCACAGCATTGTAAAATGGTTGTTTGGAAGGGACCTTAAGATCACCTAGTTCCAAACCCCCTGCATATTATGCTAAGACGCCATTTGGCAGTCAATAATCAGGGGAACCATCATACCTGTGCCTTCATTTATGAAGGTCAAGACCTGGTGCTGTCTGTCCACAGAACACGTAATTGTCACACAAATTGGGACAGATTGAGTGAGCTGGACTTCAGACGACACCATTCATTTAGGTAAGCATTACTCAAACTAATTAAGCATAACTCTTTTCTTTTTTTTCTTCGAGCACAGAATGCCATTACTCCTATGGTAACCTTTAAAGAGCCTTTACTCTTCATAGATAAATGAAAGCTAATTTTAACAATTCTTTATCATGCTGCTGATGAAGGACAGGTCCAAATACAATTGGGTGCCTTTCTCAGTTGGAAATGAAGATTATTATGGCCAAATGCAGAGAAAAAAACCATGACAGCTCATTTTGTGTATCATGAAAGGCAGTTCTTAACTTGATGGCTACTTTGTGAGGCTGCTTGACCTTATAAAATAACCAGGTATTTAATGTCCAGGCACTGCCTCAATTGCAGGATGCGAAGCTATTAAAGTCAACATTGCTCACAACAGTACAGCTTTGCTTGGAATACAGTGTCTGGGGCAAAATATCTCCATCTGCACAGACCTTTAGTCTTTCTATATTTAAAAGGATCTTTGAATTGCTGCTGCAGCAGCTGATAGCAATTCTCTGTTTCATAAGATGTTCCAACTGCTTCTAACAAATACTGTAGATTCAAGCTGGAAGCTGGATTTCTTTAGGATTAAGAGGTTACCTATGTAATGTGAAGCAACTTTTGAACAAAATCATTTAGTCCCAAGGTATGCATCTCACAGTCCTTTTTTACATTAGAGGCCAGGAGGCAACACGTGTATAGTTTATGCATTTCCCTGGTGTCAGTTGTTTGCATAGACGTTCACACTGACGAGTGGTGTCCTCAGGGATCAGTACTGGGACCAGTACTGTTTAACATCTTTGTCAGCAAAGCGGACAGTGGGATTGAGTGTACCCTCAGCAAACTTGTCAATGACATCAAGCTGTGTCATGTAGTCAGCACACCTGAGGGAAGGAATGCCATCCAGGGGGACCTTGACAGGCTTGAGTTCATGGGCCTGTGTGAGCCTCATGAAGTTCAACAAGGCCAAGTCAAGGTTCTGCACCTGGGTCTGGGCAATCCCAAGCACAAATACAGGCTGGATGGAGGCTAGACTGAGAGCAGCCCTGAGGAGAAAGACTTGAGGATGTTGGTTGATGAGAAGCTGGATATGAGCCAGCAGTGAGTGCTCACAGCCTAGAAAGCCAGCGGTATGCTGTGCTGCACCAAAAGAGGCATGACCAGGAGGTTTAGAGAGTTGATTCTCTTCCTCTACTCCCCTCTCATAAGACCCCACATGGAGCACTGCCTCAGCTCTGGGGCGCCCAATTTAAGTAGGATGTGGAGGTGTTGGAGCAGGCCCAGAGAATGGTCACAAAGATGCTCAGAGGGCTTCAGCACCTCTCCTGAGGAGACAGGCTGAGAGAGTTGGGTTTGCTCAGCCTGGAGAAGAGAAGGCTCAGGGAAGACCTTAGAGCAGCTTTCCAGTATCTAAAGTAGGTCTACAAGAGGTCTGGAGAGGACTTTTTACAAGGGCATGTAGTGACAGGACAGATTAGATATTGGGACAAAGCTCTTTACTGTTAGGGTGCTGAGACACTGGCACAAGTTGCTCAGAGAAGCTGTGGCTGCCCCATCCCTGGCAGTGTCCAAGGCCAGGTTGAATACGGCTTGGAACAACCTGGTCTAGTGGAATGCAGGTGCAGGTAATGAAAGCACTGAAACATAAATAGGAGATGGGCCTGATCCACCAATGTCTGGCATCTTGTTGTGATGAGAATAAACAAAGCAGCATTTCAGAAGCACTCTAAAGTGCCTGAAGATCTTGATCAAAATTGGAGCCAAGGGGTGCTGGCACCTCTGTGAGGACATCAGGTGCTTTAGATCTTCATCTCCGAGACATAAGCTGCAGCTTTAGAAAAGAAAGTTCCATCTAAAGTGCTTTCTTCCATTGGTGTTTTACCACTTTCAGATTTATTTTTTAAAGGAAATAAATAAAAATGCCCTCTCACATATTTACTTTGTTTTCAGTTTTGAAATTATTCAAATAGAGTTTCTGGTACATCTTCACAAGAAAATTAACCTTATTGGTGCCATAGATATTTCAAAATCGTTTTCAAGAGTTGCTCACAAAGAAAGGAAAAACTGTTTGAAGCCCACAACTAATTAAAATAAATGTTTGGACTACTGAGCAAGAAAATGAGATGCTAATATTACAAGATAACTATTTTTTTAACTTATAAACATCTCTACTGAACCTCTCCTTTGTTGGCAAAAAGCATTCTAATTTAACTGCCTTACCCCATCACAGGCATAGTTACCCTTCTCCACTCAACAAAGTGTTTTCAGTAACCCATCCGTATTGCAGGATATGTCATGGTGTGGAATAGTTAACTGACCCCTTGCAATACATCACTACTTCTGCTGGGGAGCTTTACCTACTAAAATCAGCGTGACAGCTCATAGTCCAGCAATGGTTTTTCTTGGCAGGTCATCAGAATTTCACATGTTCAAAACTAAGACCAGTTTGCAGAACTAAAGAGAAATTTTTCTGGAAGACAGACATGTTGGATAAGCCTTTTGTTTTCATCTCCCTGCCAAGACAGAAGACCAGAAACCTCAATGGGATGCCAACTCCAGTGAGATCTGTAGCCAGCTTTCAATAGCAAACTTCAGTTAGTTCATCTAAGCTGCAGATAAGCAAGCCAAACATTTGGTTGCTTATGTGAACAATAACATATCACATCTTTCGAGATTGCCTTCAAATTATTTCACTAACAGAAAGCAGAAAAGGGTAAAGATACTTAGTTTCCTCCTCCAACAGACCTAAGTTTGTCTATGCACTTCGCTTTCATTCAAATACAGCATCACAAAGTACTTCACAAACAACAATTAATAATGATATATTTGCTTTATTTCTACACTGTTTTCATTAAAACTATGAAGTCAAGGGTTAGCCAATGTGCTTGCATATGACGTTAGTTGTAAAACAATGCAGGGAAAAGAATCCAGCCTGGTCTGAGAGTGAACTTTATACCTAAAGCTGATACTTCAAAGCAGAAGCTGAGAAAGGTCTGCAGGGGTTTTTTTTCCAATAAAGGTATTGACTGAGGCATCAATGAAAATAAATCTATTAGAGTTATGGTTGATTTCTCCAGGATGACATTGTGATATCTGGGAAAACTGTCAGGAAAATATCAATCCCTCTAATCATCAGATATAGCAAGTAAAGCACTTAAAAAGATAACGAAGCAAAACATCTCCATTAGCAGCAACATGATGTTATTTGCATATTCTAAAATATTTGTGTTTATATGTCTTCTTCCTGTTGGTTTGGGTTTTTTGTGGGTTTGGTTTGATTCTTGGGGTTTTTTGCTTAAACAAAGGTCCCTGAAATAATTTTTCAGGCACTTTCTTTGCTTTTCCAGTTATTAAAGGATATAGGCTTGAAGAAGCTGCAAGATCTCTAATGCTGCAATTCAATCATACTGTGATCTACCATTTCACATCTGTCTCAAAGTTTTTAATGTTATCAAAAACCTTCACCCAAATTCCAGTTTCCTATTAACCTTCCTTTATCTCCTGTTGCATGCAGCCACATACTGTAACAAATGCATTCCTATATGCTTATCTTAGGTTAGCAGCTACTCACACCATGACTTAAGTAGTCTTCGGATACCACCAAACAAAAGTTAAGTCTTCACTACAATCCCAAGCGTGACTACAGCAATAAGAGAGAGAATTCAATTTGACTAATACCAGCACTAAACCACAGACTTCACTATACACTGCCTGTATTCACAGCCAGTCCTGATGGCCCTGTGTTGCATGCAGTGATGCTTTTGCTGCTCTAAGTAAGCACCTGACATAAAGGAAGCAAAAAATGCAGAAGTCTGGGGTCACACTGTGTGCAGCAACTCACCACCACTGAAGAGTAGTGGTATCTTCTGCCTCTTTCCACCCTTCCCCATCACTTCATATCAGTTCCTCAGGCAACCTTTGAGAACCAGATTGTTTTCAAAAGGTGGAAAACTTCAGAGGGAAAAGAAAAAAACCACCACCCCCAAAAAGAAGTATCACCAAACAACTGGGGATTTTACATTCTGCTGCTTTTCTTCTGCGTTAAAGCAGATCAAAGAAGGAACTGAAAACCTTTAGGGAAGCAAACTAACAGACGAGAATCAGGAAGAGGAACAGAAGGAGCATGATGTGGTGGTAAATCTCTGAAAAACATTAGCTAAAATGTCTACTTAAAATAGTCTCTATTATGTTTTTCATGGAGAAAGTGGAGGTGCATGAGTTTTATGCATTAATTCAAATGATCCATAATCAGCATCAAAGCATTCATAACAAGTAAAATCAGTATAATGATTTCTTTGAGGTTTCACTCTTTCCTTATAGGTCACAGCTAGGTTTGTTGAAACAGCTATTACCCATGCCTGGACAGTTTCAAATAAGCCTTGGTTATTTGTGATTTTTAAACAGGAAACATATAAATCTATAAAACTCGGTGATTCTCAAGATTTTTGACCACAAATTCATGAAATATTCAAAGTACTTCCAGATTTATTTAATCGAACGCATCAGGAAGTGGGAAAAGGCCACAGTTAAAACCTGATTGTTTAATTTACATTCAAATGCAGCGTTGTGGCTCAGAAGAAACCTCTGGATAGCTCAGGAATAACTGACAGTGTCAGAAACAAAGTAGTTTTCTGCCAAAAAAAGCACATCATCCGAAACATCTCCAAATACACACGTTTACTAAGGAGAGATAGCCGGATAAACTTTCTTTCTTCCCACTGTATTTTATTCTAACATTTTAAAGTTTTGGTTATATTTAAAAATCAAAATATTGAAAGTGAAATTCATTCACTTTATAATATTCACTTATTTTTCTCTGATCTGTGAGTTACACCTTTGTGCCAGTGCCCAGAAAATACTATGTCTTTATTTGAAGTTTGCTCTCTGCAAAGTATGACTGGGAGTAATTATACTGCCCACATTGAATCTCTCTCTCTGCTTTAAACTTTGTATTCCAAATACCTTAATTCTCAGCCTGCACTGACTTTTGAAAGCATGGAAAAATCCTAAAATCATTGCCTTCTCCCCAGCTGGACATGACCAGATGTGAGTTGCTTTCTCTCTGTCTTCTAAAAACAAAAGTATCAAAAAAAAAAGGGTTTAAATTCTTGAACACAAGCCAGGCAATATGCTCCACTCTAGAAATCAGGTGGGTTTCATTGTGTACTTAAGCAAAGGCACAAGCAGTCTTAATAAAAACATTCAGTCTTGGGCAAGAATCAAGACACAGAGGAGAAAAAAAGTGGCAAATCAAAGTTCTGTGTAAAATACATCCGTTTGCTCTCTGAAAGATAATAGGGTCACAAAATGTGTTTGAAAACTAAGGTTAGTCTAAACGGGAGCACAAATGAGAATGAAGAAGACTCAGTTTTATCCTCCCTCTTTTTTTTTTTATCATCACTAATGAAGACAAATAAGCTGTGAATGATCAAGAGAAGGAGTTCAGAGAACAGAAATATTCAGATAATGGTAAAGAAGCCTATTGCCATTTAAATGAGATGCTATAAAATGATTATAAGGCAACACCAGACACAGGGAATGGGATTTGTTGGACCTAATTAGGTTAGTAAAACAAGCACACGGTTAATCACAGAACTATAAAATGGTTTGGATTGGATGGGACTTTAAAAATCATCCAGTTCCAACCCCTCTGCCATGGGCAGCACACCTTCCACCAGACCAGGTTGCTCAAAGCCCCATCCAACCTGGCCTTGAATGCTGCCATGAATGGGACATCCAAAAATCTTAAAACTAAGAGCTTAGTTAAAAATAAATAAACAAATCTATCAACTTAGTTGTCCACAAAATTAGTTTGGGTGTTACTTACAATTCATTTTTACTGTGACTTCTGTGTACAACAGCTAACTATGTTAAGATCGGTTTGATACGTGAACATGGTGAAGATGAAACTTTCTACTTTCTCAAAAGGATTTTGTGTCCTCTAAAGGAAACAGTCTTCAATATTGCTAAATATTTCTTATATTTCAGTATCATTATACAGTCCCTCTATTCTCACAGGAAAGAGTTGACAGTAAAGAAGATTAAACGCAGCATTAGAAATCATGCAGTTATAACACACTTGCTGCCTCTCAGATGTGCAGACAGCATGGATCCTAAACATAGGATTACTTCTACCACACAAAGAGAAGTCTGTGAAAGGCAAGGTACCATATCAAAGAGCTGAGCTACCCAGCAGTGTTAGCATTGCCTGAAGGAGAAAACAAGCTAAAGAGAAAACAATTTTCTTTTTCAAGTTCTTTTGTTTGTTGCTTTGTTTCTGGGAGGTTTGGGTTGTATTTGTTGTTGTTGTTGTTGTTATTTATTTTGTAAGGCTCAACTTTCAGTTTCTTTCACTAGAACTAGTGTTGTTATCATCTAAGCAATGTCCATTGAGGTTTCCCTGGACCTGGGGCTGAAGCAATTGCTTGCAGGATGAAACAGCTGCAGCTCTACAGGAGGATTATTTTTCTGTCTTCTTCTTTGTCATGTCCTTGCTACAACCTGAACTACTCTGGCTGAGAAATGGGCCTTTGCCACTGACAAGACTTCTACTTACTTCAAAAGTCTTTGGGCCGGATCTTTGTGGATTCCAGATCTATGGACAAATTCAGACATGAATAGCACCATGAGAAATTATTGCCCCACTGGCAAAAGACCCTTCTCCATTGAGTTGTATCATGACTATGTACATTCAATAGTACTATTGAACCTCGCTATAGCTTTACCTGCAATGGGAAAAAACCCACATACTAGTGTTCACATGATAGGGACTGATGTAATATTAACCTTCTCAATTTAGAAAACCTAAGCAGTTTCTAACACATAGAAGTAATGTGATCAAGAATATTAATGAAAAAATAGTTTTAAGTTGCAAAAAGAAAGCTACTTAAGAACGACAGAAGCAGAAACTGCTTGTTCTTCTCCACTGACTTTTACCAAAATCATCATCATGCAGTCTGTGCATCTGCATGAACTGTCAAATTCATATCTTGAGACAAATACATTTCCAAAGATGAGTAGGTTTTTGGTTTCTTCTTTTTTTTGGTAGTTTTAATGAAGTTTTATGTTTCACACATCACAGGACTACAGATTGATAGCACCAAAAATACTTCAGCTAGCCTCAGAGAAGTAAGTTATTCATTAATTTCATGGAAGAAAAGCTGAAAGTAATGTTTCTTTTCTAGTTAAGTAATCTTTTCATTTATAGTTTGCCTGCTACTAGAAATCAACATTCCTGAACACAGAAAGATAAAATCAGGGTTCTATTATTGTTTCAGCTGAAGGAAAGAAACCAATTATAAGGATTAGTTTTGGAACAATCTTATTTATAAAAGGTAGAAGAAAACCCTGCTTCCAAAGTTGTGGTAAATAAACTGATATTCTGTACCTACATGCTTAAGCCAGCTGCCAGGTTCATACTGTCTTTTATTGTACTGCCTGCATAGCACTTCTTCACAATCTTCATTCAACTTCCTGCAGTTTCATTTCTGCAATTTCCAGCTCCAACCCAGTCATGGCCTGGCCCCTGTTCTTCACTATCATGGGTCCCAGATAATTCTCTCTTTAGTTTCTTTTCAAGTCTTGCGGCCTGTTCAGTCTGCTGGTGACAGCATTTACATTCCATCTACTTGGTTCTATTGAAGAAATAAGGATAATAAAGGCAACAACTGTATTATGCTCAGTTTTACCTAACACAGAAATGACTCTTCCCTTGATTAATGTTTTTATATGAACCACTCACGCAGCAGTTCAAAATACTCATCTTACAGCATTTCACCTTTCCAGCTAAGCAAAGGCTCAAGTTCTCACAACTTTATTTCCAATGCCTTCACTAATCCACTTATTAGCTTCCACGGGGTTCTTAAAGTGAGACAAATATCTGCTCCAGCCTTCCTCTAGAGTACTACATCATCTAACGATGAGAGGAAAACAGCACAAAACACCAAATGGTTCTGGCTAGTTTGGTCCTTCTAGAAAACGGCTGCATAGATCAAAACCTCAGTACACTGGTTCTGCTGGCTGAGTGCTCCAGATATCTGAAATCCTTCTCCTTTTATGCCTCATCTATGAATAAGCGAATGTCTAAATGATTTCATAGTATTCTTGAGGCAAGATGACCTCACAGTCAGTCCAAACTTACAAGTTTGTTTCTGTCCACAGCCTCACAGCACTGACTTGTTTTCTTTTCAGCAAGCGTTTTCCCTTCCCCTCCCTGCCAGAAAAGCTGTGAGCTTTTCCAAGTTCATCGAACTCAAATTCCTTTGTATTATTTTTCAGAACACTCTACAGGAAACCTGCCAGGGTTCCTTGCAGATCTCCAGAAATGAAGATTACTGGAGCATAGATTATGTTTTCTGATGGCAGATATCCCAGACTAATGATCATGGTAGTAATCACATGAAAAATATTATCTTTGCTGGTAATGTGAAAAGGAACCACATTTGTCATACACCCCACTGATTTCCTCTTCCTTCCTCCTCGGGTCTGTACTGAACCTTGCATGTGTAGTCTTGTTGCCACCCTCAGTCATCAGAAGCATGAGAGCATACTAGCTCTCATCCCTTTGATCTTACCCTGCAAAGACAGTAAAAGTCAGCTCCTAGACTCCATCCAAATGTTTCCATCCTCCCATTGTAGGCATTCAAAGACTGTGCAAGTTTGTTGCACTCCAAAGACACTCAGAAAACCTGCTGCCATGCGCTGGATTGAAAATTGATCCATGTACAATGAAGCCAGGATCCTGTGCATGAGGAAATAACAGTCAAACAATTGCTACTGATTCCTTATAGGATTAGCTTTGAGCCATTTAGTGAAAAGACCCATGGCTAGCACAACTAATTGATCATCTCTATGTTGGGAAATGACCCAAGCTACTCCCTTTGTGATCATAAAAGACATAGCAGCTCTTCCCCTCCTACAAGAGGGACTTTTCCATGTCATTAAGACACTTTCTCTGCATATCTACATCCTGCCTGCAGGTTACTAAACAGACTCTCTGCTCTTACCTTGAGCAAGATTAAAGTCTCTAAGACATATATACTTTTAAGATTATGATAGCCTTAGGACAACCTTTTTAATTTTATCTGTTATAATAATTTTGTACAGTGTTTGGAGCTAACTATTAGTGTAATCTGGATGGGAAAGCTGAAAGATGAAAGGCAAGGAAAAGAAAAAAGACTTTAAATGGACAGAGAAGAGTTTAATTTCTGAACGCAGCACTCAAAGTACTATTTAAGTATTAAAATTAAATTCAAAATTACTTTTAATATTAAAAGTAATTTTCCTATGAATAATTTTAACGTGTTCATGTTTGAATGAAAGTCAGTGCAGCTGACCACAAACCAATTTGAATGTCAAATATCAAGACCTTCAACTTCGCTTTTTCATTAGCTCCTGAAGAGATGAGATATGAAAGGCATAGCTGTTGTTTTCAAGATAGACACTTAATTACCTGACTGCAAAGAAAAGATTAAGGATTTCAGCCATTAAAGGCTCAGAAATGAGAAAGGAATAAGAACTCTGAAATTACAGGTAACAACAACAACAATTAGCAAGACAGCTCCACCATTCAGCACTATCTCAACATTCTTTTAACATGTGGTATCAATGAAAACTGAAGATGATCATCCCTAAACATCCCTAAAAAACTACAAGTAATACTATGGCTACCTCTGTATAGAAGACTGTGAGAATACAGTCTTATATTATATATATATAGTCTATATTA
>NDXB01003302.1:0-20289 GCA_002631895.1 Agapornis roseicollis | reverse complement strand
TAAAACAAGTGCCTGATTTTCATTGTGCGTGTTACTCTGCTATTGAAAGCACAGTAATTTCCCCTTTATTGTGGTGATTTGGTATCACTGTCAAAGGAATTCTAAAACTCATGTTCAGGAGAAAATAGTTCTGCTTCAGCCTTCTGCTGTTGGAGGCTATAGGGAGAGGAGTAGGTTTTTTTCCAAATGGTAGCTCATCATGGAGATTAAAACGTGAATGAGGCCTGAACCTTTGGTCTGATCTATTGGTCTGTTAGTTTGGAAACAAGCAAGTAATAGAATTGTCACAGGATCATGTGCTTTATTTGGTTGTCAGTCAGCATTTCAACACATCATTAGTTATGAGATGCTGGCCCAAAGCAGAGCTGTAGCATTAGGGCTGCTTCTGTAGGGCGCCAGCAGTTGGTTGCAAAGAAGTGAAAACAGTGCCTGCAATTTGGATAAAAGCTGAAACATTCTACTCTACTCTAAGCATTCTTCTATGTCAGAGAAAAGCTTTTGATACACAAGCTCTTCTATTCAAAATAATTCTTTTTGTGGTCATTCTGGGGCAAAATATCAGATTTTCTTTTTTTAAATGCTGCAGTAAAATTACCATTTTTCCTTTTTGTCTGTGGACTTCAAAAAATAAAGTACTCTCTGATCTCATATCTCTATTGGGTCACTGAGTACTTTGGCCAAATGTAGTTTTGAAAGACTCTGCTATATTATGCAAAAATGCTGCTCTTCAGAGTGTATAAAATAGCTGAGTGTTTTTTAAGCTTTTTATTTTCGTAGACTCAAGATCTTTTACATTTTGGGTGCACTTTTGCACTCTCAAATGTGAAAAGCCTGGAAACCATTCATGTCAGAAGTCAGTTGTCATTAGCAACTTAGAGAATAACCTGAAATATGACAGCAAAACCCAAGCAAAATAATTATGTGCATGGTGAGTTTAATTTGTAACATGCAGTGATTGCAGCACCTCAACCTGATGCACCGGGATCTGGTCATTGAGCTGCCTGCTTTCATGTTTGCCATTGTCTTGACACAGGTGTTAAAGACCATGAAGCCTTTTTGAGCTTCATACTGTGCAGCACAAGATTTGTAACACAAAACATTCAAGAAGTCCCTGAGGCATTGGAATGAAATGCTAAAAGGCAATGATGTTTAAATAGATGTTTTTGTGTTATGTATTGAACGTGCTGAAGACGGCAGCTGTAGCCAGAGGAACCGTTTGTAATGCGGTCTTTGAATGCAGCTAATGACCCATCAGACTACTGGTGGAGGAGAGTGCTTGGAGAGCAGCATGCTTGCATAGCTCTGTAGAATAAGACAGAGTTAAGTTGTAGGAAGAGCTGAAAAGTGAATATGGTGATGTATCTTCCTGAAGAGCTGCGGTGTGAACTCCAGCTTGTGAGAAGGCACGCTTTGGACTGTGAGGAATTTGTGAAGTCAGTAAGGTGTTTGCAGGCATGAAACCTGACTTCATAGCCCTGTTTCTTCTAGATGTTACAAGGTCCTATTTCCTGTGGCTGCTGAAATTCCACAGGAAAAAGAATTGTGCTGAGAGCAAGGAAAAAAGTGTAAATGTAGGTGGTGTTTTGCAGACAGGTATCAGGCAGGCATGAATTCAAGCCACCCACAGTCTAAACACGACATGTTTATTGCCCTGGGCATTGCACCCACTGTACAACTTTTGTAGTGGACTTGTACAAATAGTAATGATGTACCTGTAGATGCATCTGCAAATATCACACGTGCATGTCTTTATAATGTCTCTAATAGTACTATAAGGTGGGTTAATCCCTTTTTATAACAACAAATTGACATATTTAAGCTGAAGTTTAGTGTCTTTTGTGATTGCGTTGCTAGGAAGATTACTGATACTATCTTCAGTTTTTGTTCTTGTACATGCCTTTTACTAAACCTGTTGCTTAGGGATCAAGGTGTAGACTATCTTTTCAAATCACAGACACTGGTAAATAGTGGCAGAAGTACTGACTAACAGAGAAACAGCACAAATGTAACAAACGTAGCGATCTCTTTTAAGGGATTATAAATTTCTGAGTCTATTAAAAAATAAACAGAACCGAAACCTACAGCATGTGAAAATCAATAGTTCGTTAGAACTGTAATCAAATTGAGTCTCTGTGTTTTCCTTTTCTGTTGTGTGGTCTACCCTTTAATAAGAGACGTTTCCTTTTTTTTGGTGGCTCCAATTAGAAGGCTGCTTTGTGCTAAAGATTGGCTAAGGGGAATTTAGATGACTAGAGCTCTTCAGTTCAAGTTACAAAACATACAAGGCTGTTCAATAATTACATTTCCTGGAGCCGCTGCCTGCAGTTGATGAAGAGGTTGATATGGAGTGGGAAACGCTCTTGAAAACAGTGTTTTGGAAGTGTGGTAATTCAGTGCCTTCCACAGAGAAGGGGACTAGCAGAGAATTAAGTCTGTTGTAGAGATAAGAGGGGTATACTTCATTGTTTCTAAGGAAAGTATCCGCAGAGTTATAAAAAGCTTATTTTTGACTTGGAAGGATCATAACCTTCCGGTGTCAGAACCTTTAATTAGTATTACAAAATGAATGGAAGATTCTAAAAAGTTCTCACAGAGGTGCTGTGATACTGGGGAAATAACGATCTTATAGCAGAGAACTGAATTAGCTGGCATAGTACAGCAGGACTTTTGTGCTTAATGTCATGTAGGACATCAGTTCTGTGCGTATAACATCCTGTTCTGAAGTTTATATTGAAGGAAGGTTATGCCAGAACCTATTTTAAACATTTGAAAACCCCTGCATTTCTGAAGTGTACACTGTTTCATTTTTGTGACTTTTTTCCAAGAGATTTAATGAAACTCATGAATATATTATAGACGCTGCTGACAATGATGCTTCCTTAATTTAAAACCAACACCGGGTTACTTAGATATGTTGGAGTGGATAGAAATCTTGATCGAATTCCAACAGCAGTTAAAAATCCTAAGTATGGTTGGTTTGACTAAAACAAAATACAAATGTTCTTTGCCTTTCAGCAGAAGGTTTTTAAGGAAGTATCTGTATGCGTTAGTATAACATGAAGAACGTGGAGGTTAAACATTGGAGTGATAGAACCTGACTTGGTGCTTAATTGTAAGAGTGCACCTTACGAAGTAGTAGTAGGCACAAATTACTGCTACCACGTACTCTGAGTGGCAGGTGAGAGCAGGGAGGAAAAGCATAAAGTTCTTATACCTAGTGTAGAGAGAAGTATAGAGCTGGTCAGAAGGCCAGAAAAGGTGAAGGATGCATAGACAAAAGTGATGTGGTAGGAGAAATTGCCAAATGTGTATGAAACGGAGAATTGAAGTGACAAAAGAGGTCTAGCTGGAGCTGAGTATCTGCTTCCTTTTGTTTTAATTAGTTCAGAGGTTTTTGTGAACCAAGCAATGTTCATGTTTGTTACTTGGGTTTGTAAATGACTTGTGAACATACCTCAAGTTGGTCCAGTAAATAAACAGACCACAGGGCTCTATCGCTTTTCCTGCCACCACTTCAAAACATCTACTGCTTGTTCTTTGGATCTCTGAGTCTGTAAACTAATTCAATTTGGTATCTTTCAAATATCCAGTTTCCAAAGTATTTTTATTAAATGAAACATATTTTTTTGTTCTTATTATAAATATTTATGGTTCCTTAAGTTTCAGAAATTGAAGAATACTGCATTGAATGAGACCCTAAGTTTAAATGAAGTTAGAAAGAAATGCAACTACAAAACCAAACACTCCTGCTTTGTCCTTGAGTAATTTTTACTTTAGATGACTAAGATCATGCTATTTAAAAGTGTCATGGTTTTAGCCTGCAAATGTTTGAAGCATTTGATAACTGAAGGGGGTGGTATCAAAATAGGGGAAGAGGATTCAGAGGACATCTTTCTCTGAATGCAGCACCCTGTGAAGAAGTGAATGCATGTTTCAGGCTGACTTCTAAAAGCTCTGATGATAAGAGCTACAAAATGTAACAAAATAAATCTAATCTTCTGTGAGAATGATCAGCTCTCAGGAGACATCATTCAGTGTCTGGGTGCTTTGTACTTTTGTGGTGCCTGAGACCCTGAAGTGCTATTTAACCATCTTTGTTTCAATTTATGTATATGCCATGCTTTGCAATTCACCTAGATCCCAGTGCACTAAACCCTAAACTGCTGCAGCTAAATGTTTTATTGATCATGAAAAGTAAGCTGTGTGCCACAGGCAGAGACCAGTGCAGCACCAGTTTGCAAGGTCATAGAGACCTGCACAAAGGGCTGTGTCATCCTTGAGCTAGTTCTGTCTTTAGTTACAGGAAGAATGAAGAATAATGCCATTCTTATTTTACAGACAGGTAAACTATTCAAAACCAACACTTTCTTTATGGAAGTGAGTTTATTCTGATCACCTGAGGGGAAAGAGGCCATTGTCATGCATGTGATCTCACAGCAGTGAATCTACACCTTCCCTTATCCAATCACTGGTTGTGGCTAATCTGTAACAATTAAGGTGAAATGAAGATAAAGAATTAAACTAATAAAAGATAATAAACTAAGAAGAAAATTGAGAAAGGTGGGTCTAACTGGGGTTCAAGAGGAGGAAAAAGATATTGCTTCTCTTCAGGATGACTGACTGCAGTCTTAGAGCATGAGATTGCCTTTAGCCATTGTTTGAGTGTAGGCGAGCAAGTGTTGACAGCCGATTGCAGTGTTGAACAGTGAACTGTATCGTGTTTCCCCAGAGGGCTATTGTATGTTAAATACTTGTGTCTGGGAGCTACAAACAAATTCCTGTTCCTGTGTGAAGTTCAGTAGCAATCTCTTAGTGTACAAGAAGATTATTTAGATGTTTCTCTCTTTGATCAAAAGGAAGAGTTAGCTGATTTATATGTGTTTGGAGAAAAGAAGTCCTCTGTGGTGTAATCTGTGTCTATGAACATGTCTCCAAATGCCTTTGTTTCTTGAAGAAGCAGGTGTTTATATTGAAATAGTTAACTCTGGGTTGCAGTCCCACTGCAAATGTTAAGGAAAATCATTAAAATAATAAAATATCCAGTTTCTGTGTTAAGTTATTTCATGCTTTTAAGGGGGCTCCTGCTGCTAGACATATTGGTGCACTGATATACTCTAAGGAACCCTGCTGTAGGCTTGAATCTCAAATGGTGAACATTAAAGTCCATTATAAGGTTTAAGATCACGAGAGTTTTCTCATGTGGTCTCTGTTTACTCTGGATGCTTCTCTGAGGCTTTTGAATGGTGGAAGAAAACATGCAAATCCCCATTTCTGGTTCTAGAATGACAAATAGCATGCTGCAGGAAAATTCCTTTGATAAATGTCTCTGTCATGGATTTAACTGTGCCATTTTGGGGGAATATTTTATCCTTTGAAGCTGTTTGCCTAATTTTTTATATATAATATATATAATAATATAATAATATAATATATATTAATATATAATATATATATTAATATATATTATAATATATTTTTTACATATNGATTTAACTGTGCCATTTTGGGGGAATATTTTATCCTTTGAAGCTGTTTGCCTAATTTTTTATATATATATATAATATATATAATAATATAATAATATAATATATATTAATATATATTACATATATTAATATACATTATAATATATATTTTTACATATATAAAATAATAATAATAAATATATATATATTTATGTGCTGTATAGCAGTCTTCATATTGTACTCTAGATTCTGGTTTTACTTTCATTACACAGCAACATGCTTTCTTCATTTATCTTGTTAAGCACTGTTCCAGACTGTGAAGAAAGGTTGCTCATGCAAAAACTATGCTGAAGTGCAAATCTGGACATATTCAGAAAGCTGCTGGATTCATTTTACTCAAGCTTTCAATTGATTTTAAGGTATGAAAACCTGGGCTTTTATCCAACAGGCCAGACCTATTACGCCATCTGCTTTTGCAGATATTACACCTTTGCTTGGATCTCCTAGTGTGTTATATTTAAGGTATTCACAGACACTATGGTGTGATAGGCACCGTGTTCGATGTCGTCAGTGATGAGGCAGTGGGAAAACTGACCTCAGTGAAATTGCATCTGGTGAGGTGAGATGGGGCTGCAATCCCCAAATCAAAGGATGGGTTAGTTCCTGTTTAGGATAAATCATTAACTTTAAGACCTAAGTAGAAAAAGAATTTAGATTTTTTCTCTCATGGTAGGTACACTGATGCTGTTTTACAGAAAACAAGCAGTATTTGCTAAAGAATGTGTAAAATAAAGTGGTTTATGCTAAAACCAGGAAGTTGGCCTCAGACTGAAGATTCAGTTCTTCATTTAGGCTTTTTGTGGGTCCTTAGGGTATGTAAGTTTCTTCTTGTTGGGCTTGCTACCTTAAAGGTTTGAATGTGGTGGCCTAGGAGGATCCAGTTTTGGATCTGTGCTCATTGGTCTGTATATGATGTACGTTTTGACTGGTAAATAACTTCTCCCTTGTTTCTTTTCATTTGCCTCACATTCTCTGCACCAGAATGGTGCATCTACCGCCATATTCTTTTATAGTGCAAGGACAGTACATTTAGCCTGATTTCTCTGTATGTGGGCATGTGGCTCACAAGGGTTCATAATAAAATGTTTTCTTCCAAGGAGATTCATACCTGGTAATATAAAACTACCTTCAAAACATAGCTCTGGTTTATTTGTGTGCAAAATCCTCATGGAATCAGACTGCACAGCACAGATGGGAAATACATGTGCCACAGATGGGAAATTCAGAGATGAGATCCTTGAAATTTTAAGTCATTCAGTGAACAGCAGGACAAAAAGCACCAATTTCCTGAAGGTTGGTTTGCTGACTGATCAACTTGTGTCTAAGGATGCAGTTTCTTGAATTGTTGGCTTGAGAGCAAGAAAGCTGCTGGCATATATCCTCACCCTGCCTTTTGACGTCTTGTTTCTGTGAGGCTGGAGCTCTTCTGGTTTTGTTGATACACTTGATTGTGGGTCTCACTGAAGTCATCTGTGGTTTTGATAATCTTTTGGTTCTGGAAAACAGATTCTCATATCAATGTGATTATATGAATTAAAGCTGAATCACTGTCAGTCACAGTCATACTGGCTCAGCTGAGGCAGCGCTAAACTGTGGTGCAGGGGCATGAAAAGGCAGGAGTGTTTCCTGAGCCGTGTGCTTAGAAAAGCTGATTTTGGCAGTGGGGCCACTACCTCCTCTGTGCCTGTGCAGTGTTACAAGAGTGCATGATGAGCTGCAATGGGAAACTGACTTTAACGTTCTCTTAAGAAGTTAATAATGAAGCTATACTCGATCTAGTTTACAACACAGTGGAACAAATGGCTGTGCTGGTACAAGTGCAGGGCATTATACTACGCTACAAGAGCTGAAGCAAGCTGTGGAGGGCAATGACTAAGTCCAGGAGAATTTGCCTTGTATAATGGTCATGATCTGTCTTGATTTGTTTGACCACAGTGATTTGGCCAGGTGAAGGCCTTCAGCAGCATGAGAAATTTGACACCAGCTAAGCATGGTGCAGGGAGACTGACTTCCAGGTGTAGCAAGAGAGGACAAAGAAAAAAGAGCAACAACTAAGAGTACCAGCTTCCCAGAATACCTGTTTGCAGTCATTCTTGTCAATTAAATAAAATATGTGTCAAGGAATGCAATCGTAGAGATATTCTAAAATACTCTTGTGAAAAAGTCAATATATTGTCTGTTTGAATTAATATTGACCAAAATATGAGACTATTTTTTTTGCTAAAGCTTTAAAATGCATGTTTTAAATTGAAAGAAAGTGGAAATGCAGGCTCAAAGATGCATGAGGGAAAAAATGCTGTTAGATAGCCTTCACAAAGAATCAGTCCTAAGCTAATGTGAAACAAACACTTCATCAATGAGATCTCCGGGTTGAGAAGGGCAGTTTGTGGATGGTGATGTACAAACAAGCACGTCAAATGCAAGAGTGAAAGGTTTATTAACCTCATTTGGTTAGCAAACTAAACCTCACATTCTCCTGGGTTGAATTTGCGCCATCTCAGTAGCAGCCAGGATTAAATGCAGCCTTACCAGGAGAGACCCAAGGTGCTGATGCTCTGTGCATTTGTTCTTCTAGAGAAGAGAGGATTTAGCAAAATGGAGAGCACTGAAAGTGAGGCTACAAATAGTTTTGGAAGTAATGGCTATGGGTGGACAATAGTTGTAGCAGACACGTTTGTCAGATTTGGTAAAATTAAATACGCTGTGAAACTGGCTTTATTTCACCACAACTTTTTTACTTCAGAAAGGAATGTTGATGGACACTTCAGTATCACTGCGTGCCTGTGTTTTGACATTTTTATCACCTATCTGCTATTTGGAGGGTTGGTTGCTTTCCAAAGGCATTGCTTTTTGAAAGGTTTTTCAATACACCGCTCTATTGAAAAATGCTTTAAACTGGATTTAAATATGCTCATATTCTAAAATTTTGGGTTATAGGGGTTTTGGAAGATCTCAAATCACGCAGGTTTCACGTAAATTTCAACAGAAGTTCAATTTCAGATATTGAAGTCCTTCTCTAAATGTAATTTCCAACACATCTTCCCCTGTATATATGTTAGCCACCGTACTTCCTCTGCCACTGACAGTGGGGAGTTAGGTAAAATGTAGTGTTCCAGAGTTAAAACACCTGTCTTTGACATGTATTTTGTGCACATTTATTCTTTCCTAACTAAACCACTATGAACCCTTTAACAGTTAATGACTGCTAAAAAGAAGTTCCTTTAGCATTATGCATGTTAAATTATCATATTTTAACATCTACAAAAGTGTACTTTTATAATAGGAGATATTAAAGCTTTTTTTTTTGGAGGGGGGAGTGATTGATTAATTAAGAGCATCCATTGTTTTTCACACACAGATTTCTTTGAATCTCAGTCTATTCTCTCAACTTTGGGAAAAACAGGTTTGTTAAGTGAGTTTCAGAAACAGATTCCAGGCCTGATTTTTTCAAGTAAGGGATTGGTATGGCAGGAATGCAGTTATCCTGCATTCTGTGGCCTGGAAGCCTCATGAGGATTGTGGAGTCAGAGGATGCTTCCCCCCACCCCTCCCCTCAGTGTTTGTGTATTTCTCATTTGTCTTTATGATTAATATTGGGAAAAGTTATTTACTTGCAGATATTAACGTATTCTGCTTTGGCACAGTGGCAGTGTTGGTTGATGCCTCATGTTTGTGGCTTGCTATGCTAATGGCATGTTTGTGTAAGTTCTCAAAGCATTATATATCTCTAAGATTTCTCTTAGTCATCTGAAGCTAGGATGATGAACAATCTCACTAGAACAGCCATAATCTAAGCTGAGTCTATAGGAACTCTAGTTTCTTTGCAAAAGTGGACAATAAGAAGTTACCCAGCCTGTGCTATTGCATTTTGCAAAAATCACTTACCAAAGAAATGGGGTTTGTGTGTGTGAGACATTTGAGTCTGAAGAAAAGAAGCTCCCAAAAATAATACAGTGAGCGCTAAGGCAGTCTTGTTTTAATTTCAGTGGTTGCAGTAATAACCACGTCAAGAGAAGAAAATAGGCAGTCTGAGCTGAGCAGGGAAAATTGTGGGGTAAGACCTCCATTTCTGTAATCAAAGCATGTAATAGGACTCAATTGTACACAGATTTATACTTATGACAGCCTTCATTTTGCGTTCTATTTAAGAGAATCTCTGTATCTGAAAATGAGGAACAGGCTAGCCCAAAATGAAACAAACTTCAGATGGGATGCTGTTGTAATGCATTCCACAACCAGCCTAATCAGAAGCTATAAATCAATAGAAAACTAGGACATGCCACTAATTAGTTACTAGAATATTTTACCAATGGGCTTTGAGCACAGACCCATGTCAGGAGATCCCCCACTTGTTGAAGGCATCTTTTCAACTTCAATGTGTAAAAGACAGATCTGGTTTTAAGAAGAAAATTTATGTAAATGGGATGAAATTTGCTTCTAGCTTGAGTAAACCAACGTATCGCTAACTAAAATCAAATGTTTGTAGAAGTGTCTCTGGGATACATCTAATCCAATCTGATTTCTATTAACTGATTTGTTTTGCAATTTAATGGCTGTCAAATTTGGCTCTGAACGTCAAAATCATATTTAGCTCGTGTCATTGCCAAGGCAATCACACAAGCAGTGCTCTTGGTAAATAAAATTTGGCAGAAGGTTCACTAGTGCATGTCATGGCTGAAACCAGCTCCAGTCTGTATTTCACACTTCTGAGTGAATTCTTTAATGCATAATACCTTTTATAAACTAAGCATATTCTAGTTCGGTTCCCAAGCTTTACGAAAATGGCACCTAGAGTTCAGCTCCATAGGATGGAGGCCCAAATACCTGCTCTACTTCAATACTTGAACACTTAAGCAGGCTTTGTGGATGCCAAATATAAATCTAATATTGAAGAAGCTATGAAGCAAACATTCCTTTTATTTCACAACTGTTAGTTAAGTTAAATGTTGTTATTCTGTGGTATTCTAGTGTCTGCATCCAGCTGTAAATTAGGACATTTCACATGCACTGCTCTAGGGGTGATTCCTGGAGAAAATATTTTAGTCTTTCACTTTCCAAACACAACTTCAGTCTTTCCAGTTTAGATATTTGCATATAAACTGCTATTGTGATGTACATTCTTGCTGAGCTGCTTCATAAGTCTGTTTAGGTTGTTCCACAAGAATTAAGATGTGAAGTCCACATAAGAAAAAATGATTCATTTGATGAAAAGGAAGAGCTCTTGAATGAATGATTTTTTCAGAAAGAGCAAGCATTAGAGGACAAGAAGAAAGTTCTGTGAGAGATGAGTGAATTTTAGAGTAAATTCTCCCATTTTTAATCCATTTTTATAAGTTGTGAGGTTTAGCATCTCAAATATTCCTCTGTTTCTCTCTGCTGGAGGATTTTTGTGTTGGGGAGGAAGAGAGGATGTTGCTTCCATATTTACATAATGTTTTTGTGAGATGCCAGTGTCATGCAGTGTAGGAGAGAGCATCTGTGAAACCTCTTGATGTCTGAGTTATATCTTTATTGTTGCTGAGTATCAGGTATATCCCAGTGGAACATGTATAGGGCACTGAAGTACTCCAAGAATTCAGCTGTGTCACAAATAGGACAATTCTTAATACTTAAATGGAGTCTGAAACTTGTAAGTCAAGTAATTTGGTCATTGGAATTTCCACATTACAAATACATGGAGAGAGTGCCCAGAGTGCATTGAATCCTTTCAGTCTTGTCATGCAGGCTTTTAAAGGTCAGGAAGTTGTCTCTTCTCATAACCTTAGGACTAGGGATTAAAAAAGCCCCCACCTTTTCCCTTCCCTTCCGCTTTCCCTTCCCCAGCACCCCAAACCACCACCTCTGCTGCCTTCGTTGACACTAGAAGATGGAGATACTTTCTCCTCCTGTGACTTCACCACATGGCTCATGGTTTAGGTCCATAATATTTATTACTGGGTAGTTCTGTCATTTTAAAGGATAGACAATAAAGCAGGCATTAACCTAGAGTATAGCTTGGGTATGTGTTGGTCAGTGTGTGCTGGTAAGCACCTGAAGTCAGGTGAGCCATCTAAAATGCCTTAGTAGGATAATACAAGAGGAGAGATCTGCATGGAATGTAGCCTCGCTGCTTGTTCTGAGCACTGCTCAGTTCAGCTCCAGCTTAAGCAAACAGCTTGTGCAGGGCACCTCTGGGCTTGTTTGCCTGCAAGTGAGGATTCTTTGAGTGTTTTGTTCTTCTGCTTTCGTTAATACGGTTCTTTAGTTTGTGTAATCATTTTGCAACCCTGGCTTTTGTAAATGGATTTTGTTTGTTATAATGAAGGAGACAGATGTTTCTTGTAAGAACTTTTTTCAGTGCTATATAACATAAAACAGCAAGTTTTTTTACTTGGTGTAGTAATCCCTGAATTATTCCCTGAAATATTCTGTTTATAACTTTGTGCTCTGGTTACTTCACCAGTTGCTTGAACTCTTCATTGAGAAAACACACATTCTTGTGCTCAGGGGTTGACATAGCGCTGTTAGGAACATCTGTAGTGAATCCTGACAAACATCCTGAAGGATTTTGAACTGCCACCTTGGCTATGCCGTTGGATGTTAATCGCTGCCCGCACTGCCCCCATCCTTGTTGATAATGTTATCCTAGAAAATGTAGGAATGTTGAGTCCCGAGTTGCAAACAGGAAAGGATAAAGTATGCAGCTGTTTTTAGGGAGGGGAAAAAAAAAGGTTTTCATAAATGTCTCTTCCAGTATTTGACATCATTAACTCTGAGAGAGTGATGAGGGTGTTTGCAGTGCACCCCTGAAGTGCTGCTACAGGCCTCCTGCCCCCTTCCCATTGAGCCTGTTCTTCCATCATCATACCTGTTGCACAGACAGTGAGTTGAGGGCCTAAATGTGTCCTTAGAGCTGTAAGAGTTGCTTTGTACAGGACAAAGGCACTCCTAATGCAGTGAAATAACTTCTCCATCTCATTTAGCACTGATGTTTTGGGGTGGCTGAAGTTTCTCTAACTCCTCAATTGGGAGAATGTGGCTGTAAAATTGCCATATCACTCTCTTAAGGAGTTCCAGGAACTGTGGCTGTCAGTTGTTGTGTCAGCAGCTTAATCAGAGCTTTGAATCTCAGTTCATCTGGGAGATGCTCATTTGTTCTAGTCTCCTGTCCAGGTGGTTAGGCAAGGAACCAAGCTCCCTGTGATCAGAAACCACACGCACAAAAAGGGCTGCAAACATTGATAGTTTGTTCCCTGGATCGTTCAGTCCCCAAGCAAGGGCAGTTAGAGGCAAAGACTATTTCTGGCATAACAAGGGTGTAATTTGGAGGAATAAGCTCACTGTATGTTCTAGTAATTTTTTTAAACGCAGTTTGATGTTTCCTTTAAATATGACTTGAGTTCTTAAGCCCTGGCAGAAGATGAATACTATATTCTTCTAAACAACATCAGATACATATGCATCCCCGGATGTGGTAACACTGGAGTTCCTCCCAACATTTACATTTCACAAGCAAATGTAAAGAGTAGGAAGTGAAAAACATCCTTCAGTGAAAGATCCCTGACATCTTGTAGCTAGTGAAAAAAGGAACGATCTTCAATGACTGCTTTTTGCGCTCAGACTGTAGTGAACATTTGAGGCAGTGATGCTTAAAATAACTTCTGAGGGATAATGAAGAAGAAAGATCCCTCGAAAGCCCCCCCCCCCAAGCTCTTAAGAGCACACCATTGCAAGGTGTGGAGAGGTCTGTTTGGGACTGTGATTCTAAATTTAAAATATAAGAAGAAATAAAATGAATACTTAGAAATGAAGTGAGAACGTGAATGATTGCACAGATTATCCATCCTATTTTCAGATTCTGTCATTGCTCCAAATATGATTGATAGATTGAAAGTATGTTGCAGAATGGACAGATAGTGTGCTACGCATTGGTACTTGTTTCTAGTTTCATAGTATTAATTTAAGCAGTTTAGTGTCTCTGTACTGTTAGTTTCTCTTGTGGTTTTATCACATTTATTTATTACGTGCAGCAGCAAATCAGCAAAAGACTCAAAGGAAAACGTGTCACCCTCTGTAGAACTGTATAAATTAACCTGTGCTAATTAATTGCTGAACTTCATTTGACATATTTAGTAGGATTAAGAAGTGTGTTTGATACAGCTGACAGTTTTGTTTAACTAATTTGGGGAAGGGAAGATAAATTCTGGACTAATGCAGTGAGATACACATAGCATAAAAGTGAGCTTGGTCAGGATTGACAAGATAAGAAAGCTTAATGTGTTTGGTTCAGGCTGCAATGTCATCAGCTTTAGGAAGACAGTGAGGCAGAAACGTTCTCTGTGAGACCCCAAACTGGGTAGTCATATTTAAGAGCTTTAACCTGCAATATACTCTCATGCATTGTTGCTTGTTAGACTGCAGGTGCTGAGCCCAAGTTATAAATCTTAGAAAGTTATTATGAGGAGGCGCTGGCCCAGGGTGCCCAGAGAAGCTGTGGCTGCCCCATCCCTGGCAGTGCTCAAGACCAGGTTGGATGGGGCTTGGAGCAAGCTGCTCCAGTGGAAGGGGTCCCTGCCCATGGCAGGGGTTGGAACTGGATGAGCTTTGAGGTCCCTTCCAACCCAAACCAGTCTGGGATTCTATGGTTGCAGATAAAAAGGTGAAAGTTACCTTCTGCCCATTGCTGTTACCGGTTGTCTGGAACAAGCACTGGTTTCTTCCTAACTAACAGATCTGTCAGTCTGCTTTATGGAGCAGTCTTGAGTGCTGTGGGATGGTAACTATATATCAGTTTGTTTGCAGCAGTCCAGGGGCTTAGAAAGGACAGAGCCTATTTCCTTACCTGCAGCCTCCCCTCAGATTGCCTGCGTCAAGCTCCTCTAAATCCTTTCTGACAGGTTGCTAGGATATGTGTTCATTTTCCACGTACGCTATCTTGCTTCACTTGACTCTAGAGCCAAAGTTGTCCAGCTAGCATTCAGCACTCCTTTTTTTGCATCCTGAAGTGTAATAAAAAGAAGATTTATCATCCAGCTGAGTATTCAATTATGGAATTTCCTATACTCAGTTACTCAGTTTTAATAAAAATTTTAGGAAAGGTTTGAACGTAAATCCTCTTGGAATGAAGGAGTGGTTTCTTGGCTCTTAGGTTCTGAAGTCAAGTTGAAGGGCCAAACTTTTGAAACAAATTAAATCAGTGAAGTTTCTTTGAATTCATAAAATGTAAAGACCTTTACTGAAATAAATTAAAGGGCAGGTCTGATCTGAACTGCCAGGCTTTGAGAGCTTTCCCACTGCTTATCTTCACATTTTTATTGAGAAAACAGAGATCAGACCTTGAATTGTTGATTTGCCAGCAGCTGTCTTCTAACACAGGTGTCTCTGAGGAATATTTCAAACCAAAACTCATCTATGTTAGTACGAAAAGTGCATTGTAGTCAGCAGTGAATGCAGTTCAGCATCCATCCTGGAATTGCTTCATGGTCAGAGATCCTGTTCTTCTGAATGAGAGAGCTCCAATATGTTAACTATGGTCCTCACTGTGGATTACAGTAGATTTAAGACATACAGGATTAGTCTGGAGCTTTTTGAAGGTCAGGAGCAAGATTCTGAGCTTCATTTCCAATTATCTATGGAGGGAATTACCAACTGTAGGACATCCTAATTTATTTTCCTTCCTTTTTGACATCAACCCAGTGGTAGGGCCAGTAAGCATTTAATATTGCTTTGTTCAAGCCTTAGCTTGCACCGATTCTGCTAAGAGCAAGCAAAGAAGACAAAATATTTTCAAAGGGTCTTAGTGTAAAATTTATTGTGTGGGTTTGGGTTTTGTGGAAGAATGCAACACAGGATGTGCACACATACAGTGTGGTTCTACTTACAAGAAAAAACTCATCTTGAGGGAAGATGATTGCCCGTGATAGTCCAGAGAGCTTTCCCTGAAGGAATAGAAGAGGAATGACAGAGAACATCACATCTCTGAGACATGTACTGGCACCAATTTCTGAGGTATGGCATGTTCCATAGCAGCTGGAGTCGGGTTTGGCTTTTTTGCAGAATATTTCTTTGCTCTTTCCATCTCTTTTCTGCTTTTTTTCCCTTTGGAGAATGGGAGTACAGTGAAAATTAGAATTTACTCTATTAAATTGAGTACACAATTGGGAAAAAGAAGTACGAGGGGGGGTTGCACTGGGAAAAATAATACTTTTACATGGGAGGACGGGAAGACAGTTAGAATATGAGGAAGTCTAGCAAAAGGAAATCATAGAGTAGCTGAGGTTGGCAGGGACCCCTGGAGATCTCATCCAACCTGCCTGCACAGAGCAGGATCAACAACAGCAGGTTTCTTATGGCTAAGTCCAGTTGGGCTTTGAGCATCTCCAAGGATAGAGGCTCCAAAGCCTGCCAGGGCAGCCTGTTCACTTTAATCACCCTCTGGTTGGGGCTGAGTTAAAAAGGGAGGGATATGCGGAGAACTTTAGGATGGCTTTTGTGCATTAGATGAAACAAGGTTTTTAGAACCAGAAATAGCATAGGTGCCAAAAATGGGGGGGAAGTCCCAAGGGGCAATTCTCCTTTGTTGATCGAACCCCTGCTGTAGGTGTTCAGCCTTGTAGACAAAGCTGGTGTGCTTAATTGGTGCTTTGATTAAGAAAGTACAAAGTTTGTTTGTAGACCAGAATGTTTATTGAATTTATTATGACATATAGTACAAATTCTGTCCCTTATACGTGAACTAAGAGCAACTGGAAACTTAAACAGGTATTTGTATTTATCCATGGACATGAAATCTGTGTGCAGGACATTTTTAGTCCAACATTAATGACCTTAAATGCTTGAAGCTTAATGAAAGCATAGCTGCTTATAGCTTAAAACAAACATTAATATATTGAAATCTTTTATCCATTACTTTTCTTTTAAACATGAAAATAGCTACAAAAAGCTCTTATGTATTGTTTCCCTCATAGTATGTCTAGCGCTACAGCAAACTCTGCAGTGTAGAGCAGTAATTCAACAAAGTGGATGTTAAAGGCTGCAAAGTTAATGATGGGAATTCAAAGCATTGCGTATAACAGCTGAATTAAGCACAATGTAGGGCTGTATAGTAAAACTAGTGTTGTTTTTGGAAAAGGATCTTGGAGAAACAGGATATGTGGCAAGCTTTGAAAGTCTGTCATTTCAGAATTCAGACTAGACTCTAGAATGTCATAAAAATCCTGAAGTGTCAGTTGTATCCTGCTCTGAAGACTGCACATGGGCTTGTAGAAGGAGACTTTGCTTTTCCCTCATCTTTCTTCTACTGTTTACACCTGTCAGAACGAAACCAGCAAAAAATACATGGAATGTCTTTCCCTGGTGTAACTGAGCACTGCCTTCCAAAATAAATCTGAAGTCATGTCTCCTGCAGAAAAGGAGGGAATATGTGTACAGCTGGGTCATCCTTGGATTGTACAGATGGTTCTTGAGTCTTCTGGCTGAAGAAGAAAGTGAAATCGAACAGTCACTCAACCCTGTCCAAACTGCTTCCTAGATTTAGAAGTTAAAAATGTTAGAAGTGAGGTGGGTATGAGTCTGGTTTTCAATCCCTGGAAAAATAGACTCTAAAAAGTTACCAAACCAGTAAGTAGGTTGTAGCAATCTTCCCCTCCATGTTTTGGTATGTGGGATAGTGAGAGTGAAACAGCATTTCTAGAAATGTCATTCATATTTCATAGAATCAAGGAACAGTTTGGGTTGGAAAGGACCTTAAGATCATCCAGTTCCAAACCCTGCCACAGGCAGGGACCTCTTCCACTGGAGCAGGTTGCTCCAAGCCCCTGTGTCCAACCTGGCCCTGAACACTGGATGGGGCANGACCTTAAGATCATCCAGTTCCAAACCCTGCCACAGGCAGGGACCTCTTCCACTGGAGCAGCTTGCTCCAAGCCCCTGTGTCCAACCTGGCCCTGAACACTGCCAGGGATGGGGCAGCCACAGCTTCTCTGGGCACCCTGTGCCAGCGCCTCAGCACCCTCACAGGGAAGAGCTTCTGCCTTAGATCTAACCTGAACTTCCCATTTCAGTTTGAACCCGTTGCCCCTTGTCCTATCACTACAGTCCCTAATGAAGAGTCCCTCTCCAGCATCCCTGTAGCTCCCTTCAGATACTGGAAGCTGCTATGAGGTCTCCACACAGCTTCTCTTCTCCAGGCTGAACAGCCCCAACTTTCTCAGCCTGTCTCCTATATGGGAGGTGCTCCAGCCCCTGATCACCCTTGAGGCCTTCTTTGGACTTTCTCCAACAGCTCCATGCCCTTCTTATGTTGAGAACACCAGAACTGCGGAGTGCTCCAACTGGGGTCTCACCAGAGCAGTTGGAGGGGGAAGATCACCTCCTTCGACCTGCTTCGACCACTTCCTGTGTCATATACTTCATGTGTATGGCCACATACTTCAGATGTGTGTATATATATATATATATATATATATATGTTATTCTGACAGCTGTGGACTTCAGGAAGATTGATTTGCTACAGAATTGGGGAATAGGAGTCTTAAAAATTTACCAGTTCTTTGGCAATGTTAGTAATGAACTGGGAATGCGAGAGGCTGGGAACATGCCTGTGGATTGTAGGGCTCCTTGGTTCTATGGGGCTCCTAAGGAAGGATTATGAACTTCCAGCTGTCAGAAGCCTGTAGTTTTATGTTGGAACAAAACCAAGCCCGCCCAGATCTACTATTTCTTGAACAAAATAACAAGATACTGGGAGACAGTGGAGTCAGGAGCTTTTTAAGGTTATTTGGTGTTTGCATTGGGCTCTTGAAGCTCTTCCCATATGTGCGCTTTACTTCTGATGGTGTCTTTGTAATGCTGATGTTTTCCTCCTGTACGTTTATGCAGTTACTAATCAAGATGATGGATTGTTCTAGAGAATTTTTGCTGCTTGAATTTTGTTTATTTTCTCTAATGCAGACACTCCTTTTGCAATTTCACAGTTTCTTAAACTGCTTGAAAATAAACCAGAATTGTGTTTCAGCTTGGCAAGATTTAAACTCCAGAGCTACCAGTGAAGTTTTTGATAGCTGGGTTAAATATCAGGGCACTGTAAAACATTTTTCTCCTTCCAAAACAGCAGTGAGAAGTTAGTTGCACACTGAACGGCAGTTCCTTTGCAAAGCAATTAATCTTGATAGTATGCTACTTTAAAATATGTAAATGTACTCAGAAATTGCCAGATGTAAATGCAGTGGTGATTAAGTGAAATCATAAGTTATACTTTGTAATACCATTCAATCTTTCTGCTTTCCCTGGGCAGTAGCAGAGCTTTTTTCCATAGTGCTAAGTTTAGTCTATAAATTGGAAATCTGTAGGGAAAGAATGCTCTCTGCAGTGACTCACTCAGTGCCTGGTCTTTATTCCAGGCCTTATTGATGACAAAATATGCTATGAATTTAGAAAATCTACAACCCTGTAGAGGTGGCAGATTGCTTTCTGGTTTGCCTCCAGTGTTTGTATGCATGTCAAGCCTGCCTCTTGACCTTTTCTACACCAAGTTTCTCTTCCACAGCAGCCTAGTGGCACAGGTGTGCTCCTTCAGGCAGGAATGCAGCCTTTCTGGGATATCACTCTGTAAAACTCTCATGCTTTCCTCCCACTTTTGTAAAGCTCTTCTGCTTTCCTTCTTTTGCATTCAAAAGTATGAATTCTCTCCTTTGATTTTTCTTCTGTTAGCCCCAGGAGGTTATGTTGTTGAGAAACCTTTAAAATACTGTTTCTTACTGAAGCAGACAATAATTGCAGGTTTGTGATTTTGGTATGTTCCTGCGTAATGCAAATTCTGTAGCTAATCAAAAATGACATTGGTTAAAATGGGAATGAATGTGTATTAGCTTCATTTCAGCTTGCTCATTATCAGTGCTGTTTAACAAGTAGTAAAGCAGGGCTTAAACTGAGTGTGATGCGTATTTCCTATGCATTGTTAGCTGCGGCTCCCAAACATTATGCCCTGAGGCCAATTCAGTGGCAGCTGATGAATTATAGTTTGTGTACCTTGTGCTCATCACTGGCTATCAACCAACGAGGTGGTATGCATCTGCAGGTTGTGAGGAAGTTACATGTGTCAGTGGAATGATTTATAGTTTAATAATACTTAAAATGTGAATTATTTGAATGGACTTTACCTTGAAAAGCAAAGCCACTGGGAAGAGAAATTGGAGGAAGGAAGAGGCTTTCTGGGTCTGTCACTTGATGAGTACACAGGCCAGTAAGGAAGTTTCCTTCCCCACTCTGAAGTTTTCTTATTCTTCTTTGTGCAAGGCACTGGAGTAACGAGCTCCCGAGATAGGTAATTCGGGTGTTAGACTTCATGTAGGTCTTTGAAAAAAAGATGAGGTTTTGTCATGCACGATGATATGCACAAGTGCTCTGTGAATGGGATTTGGTTATGCTAGATGGTGTCTCCAGTGCCTTGAGGATCTGTGTAATTAATTTGGTTTGCTTCCTTCGTCTCTCTTGCCAAGGACAACCAGACAGCAAGCCTTGCTTCGCTGTCAGCAGTGAGATTCAGCACTAAGTTAAACTCTCCTATTAGACACTCAGATCAACACGTTACTTCCACAGTCCTCTACTTGTGTTGCCCCATTTCAGAAGCCAGGTAATGAGTGCAGGAGATGGGAAACATCCCTGCAGAGAAGCCGTTAACAGCCTTGGTGTCCCTTATGCAGTTTTAGAATGCATAAACTTGCAGCAATAATTCTGTCTGTCTTGACCTGGAAAGTTGTTTTATTGCTACCTAAATATGGGCTTG
>NDXB01003301.1:0-25783 GCA_002631895.1 Agapornis roseicollis | reverse complement strand
TATTTCCCCTTTTCCAGTCTTCGGGAACTTCACCCGATTGCCATGATCTCTCAAATATGATGGGCAGTGTNTTGAAAACGGGGGTTATATTTCCCCTTTTCCAGTCTTCGGGAACTTCACCCGATTGCCATGATCTCTCAAATATGATGGGCAGTGTCTTAGCAACTTCACTTGCCAGCTCCTTCAGCACCCGTGGATGGATTTCATCAGGTCCCATGGACTTGTGCATGTTCAGGTTCTTAAGATGGTCTCAAACCAGATCTTCTCCTACAGTGGGCCCAAGGTCTTCATTGTCACAGTCCCTGCGTCTCACTTCCAAGCCTTGGGTGGTGTGGTCAGAGCCTTTGCCATTGAAGACTGAGAAAAAGAAGTCATTCAGAACCTCAGCCTTCTCCAAATCCTGCGTAGCCAGTTCACCTGATAGTTTCCAGAGGGAACTTAAGTTGTTCCTGGTCTGTCTTTTATTTGCAACGTACCTGTAGAATCCCTTCTTGTTATCCTTAACATCCCTGGCTAAGTTTAATTCCAACTGGGCCTTAGCTTTCCTTACATGTTCCCTAGCTTCCCAGACAACATCCCTGTATTCATCCCAGGCTGCCTGTCCTTGCTTCCACCTTTTATAAGCCTCTTTCTTCCTTCAAATTTTCCTCAGCAGCTCCTTATCCATCCAAGGAGGTCTCCTGACCCTCCTGCTACGCTTCCTTCTAGTTGGGATGCAACACTCCTAAGCTTATAGCGGGTGATCCTTGAATATCGTCCAGCAACATCTTTGTTGGTGATGTGGACAGTGGGATTGAGTGCACCCCAGCAAATTTGCCAGTGACACCAAGCTGTGTGGTGTGGTCAACATGCTGGAGGAAAGAAATGCCATCCAGAGATACCTTGACATGCTTGAGAGGTGGGCCTGTGTGAACCTCATGAAGTTCAACAAGGCCACGTGCAAGGTCCTACAGCTGGGTCAGGAAAATCCCAAACACAAGTACAGGCTGGATGGAGAATGGATTGAGAGCAGCCCTGCAGAAAAGGACTTGGGGGTTTTGGTTGATGAGAAGCTCAACATGACAATGTATGCTTGCAGCCCAGAAAGCCAACCATATCCTGAGCTGTATCAAAAGAAGCATGAACATGAGATCAAGGGAGGTGATTCTTCTCCTCAACTTCACTTTCATGAGACCACACGTGGAGTGCATTCAGCCCCTAACATAACAAAAATGTGGAGCCATTGGAGCCAGTTTAGAGGAGGGCCATGAAGATGATCAGAGGGCTGGAGTTCCCCTCCTATGAAGACAGGCTGAGAGAGTTGGGCCCATTCAGCCTGGAGAAGAGAAGGCTCTGGGTAAACATTCATGGGTGTCTGAGACTCTTGAACTTTAAAACAACATCCACTGGGTATCTCTAAGTAATCCTTTGGATACAGATGGGAAACTAGGGTTTGCCTTTCCCAGAATAGAGTTTCAAGGACAAGCTCATAGAAACACCCTTGACTGCATCCTGTGGTAAGTATCACTGTCAACTTGCTTGTCATGTTGGTTTCTCATTTTTGTTTTTAATATTGACTGGTTTAGTATCTTAGGTACTTAACACCAGTACCGAATCTAGTTCATACTGTCTTTATAGCCACTGCAAAGAGTGAAACAGTAATCCCAAAGATCTCTGGGTTTGAGCATTCAAGTAGATGTCAAATTAATTGAATTATGTATCATTAATATATTACATACAGTTAACTGAATTAATTACGTACTAACTGCCAATACTGCTCATTGCTAGGATGTATTAGTAACATTCTGGTAAGCCACCCTTATCCCCTCACCTTTTTAATACTCCATTGCTTGTTTCTTTAGAGTTTGACCATGCTGCGTAGGGTAAACAATTGTTTGGGATCAAGTAAAATCAGGTGAATTATGTGAGGAAATTAGTGAGCAAAATATTGATGCAGAATTAGTAAGTATTGTGTAAGTAACTATTTTTCTTTCAGAGAGGTGCTGTTTCTTGTCTCTGGAAACAAAAATATTCGGCAGCCTAAAACCCTTGCCTCACATGTCCAAGTGAGGAACTTCATAAATAACATTTATAATATTTGCAGTATTGCTTAAGACTTCCTTTTGGTTCTGTTCGTCATTAAACTCCCAGTGGCACACCTTGGGGATAAAATGTCGATAAACAGAACTTTTTCTTCAGCAAGAGTGTTAACAAAGTGTCTTCCCCTGCTCTTTCCAGCTGTTGTAATGTCACATCCTTACACATGGCCTTTCCCGGATTACGTGCACAGCAATATCAAGTTACTGAAAGCCCAGAAGTAAGCAGCTGAATCCTGCATTCACTTGAGACCTGACCCTGTACCATTCAAGTCACCAAAAATCTTGCTGCTGACCTCAGGATCAGGGCAGAGCATTCCCTGTAATGAAACAAGAATGATGCAATATTTACTGCAACTCAAGCTCTGGTACAGTGTGTTAATTAAAAATAACGGTTGTGCAAGAACTTGTTCCTGTAAGTGGATAATATGGTGTTCCTGTGTTATATTATAATCAGAGCCCTTGATGGATAAATGATGACAGTTAAAGCTGTAAGCTATGCATACCAGATACAAAGAACTCAGGGCTTCCTCTTGCCTTTCCTGTCTCCAGTTTTCTCTCAAATCTGCGGGGTTTGGACATTGTTATCTAAACCGTTGTCTAAAACGAGGACTTTGATCAAATATTTTAGAGTTTCTTTTTTAAAAACAAATTTCTGTGAGCTTTTAGCAGTTTTATGCTGGATGGCACTGAAGGTAAGAGATGTTCAGGCTTTTCTTCTTGGCTCTTTAACTTGTGATAAAAAGAGCCTATCTGTGGCTCAGTGATGGAGTTCTTCAAGTAGGCTCAGAGAAGTAGGTCTCAGAGAATGCTCAAAGCATTGCCAGATCTTGCAATATTTTGCAAGCTATATTGCTCATTGTTGAAGTTTTTCTTTAAACTCTGGCTCCTGGAGTCCTGTAAGTGCTTTATTATTATTATTATTATTATTTTGCTTTTATTTTAATGTATTTGTTTTCTTCACCAAATGTTTCTGGCTACTGAAAACAAGAGCAATAGAAGGTTCAAAATCTAGGAGGCAAACAAGAAGATTTTTATAGGATAGGTAATGTTTGAAAGTATTTTCCCTTTTAAACCACCATAGTGATACATGAGGCTTGACTCATGATTTTTGAAATCTTTTTGATTGCTAATGCTGAATGGCAAAAAAATATTCTTAGTCTATCCTTTTTCCATAAAACCTCTGGTTCCAGCATAGGCATATACAATGATCCTGACATAGAGTTTTGCAGTTTCCTGGCTTCCTGCTGGTGTTTGACCTGTTCAGTTTGGAATTAAAACAAAGTGGGCCACAGAGCCGGCTCTCTGAGGACCCACTGCCCTCAGTAACTCCCTGCAGCACACATAGACCTCAGCCAGAGTACGCCGTGTTGCCTATCACTCCCAGCAGTGCTGGTCAAAGCAAACAAGAGATGTACTGTGGACTTCAGCATTTTCTCTCCCTACAGAGAAACAAGTGTGAAAATACAGAGTTTGAAACTCAGATACAAACCACAAGGTAAAGCAAAAATAAGATATCTCACATGCCAAAGAAGCACTTCCATATTAATATCAAGGCCAATGGAAAACTTGGCTCAGTCTTTTGTCATTTTTTGCCCCACCTATGGAAAACAGCAGAAAAATGTGGAAACGTTGAGTAAGAATGAACTACTGAGTGTCCTTGTGTTTATGGTTTGGCAAAGAAAAGTGATACAAAATGAATCCTCTCCCCCTGCTCCTTGCTATATTTTTAATGCTTCCTCCTTCATTCTTTTTTCTCATTTTTTGTCTGTCTCATTCTCTCTCATGTTTATTTGTCTTAAAAAAGAAAAAAAAAAATCCTCTCCTTTCTTACTTTAGACTTGTTATGTGTGCAAGTACACAATGGCATATTTCATATCCAGAAATAGGATAGTGCATTTTAATAGATGAGAGCCAAACATACTCGCCTAAAGGTGACTACTTGCTTTATTGCTCCTATCAGTCTTCTAGTATTCATTCAAAATACACTGCTCATGCATTGCTACTGTTGTACTTATTTTCATATGAATCTGCCTAGTGTCCTCTAATGATTCATTTTCTGTTTCCATTCCAATAACATAGCACTGTCCTTTTCGCAGTTCTACGCTCTTCCCTGTTTCTTTGCTATTAATTCATTCTAGTTACTTGTTGTCCCTTCAGTGTCATGCCTTAGCTGTCACTGTCTCTCTCTGCCTGAGGATACACTACTATAGCGTTTGTGCACTGTTTTCTAACCTGCTGGTTTTAGTGTGGCAGAGGCAGGCAGCCCATTAGTAATAATATTTGATTAAAAAGAGATTAAATGAATAAAGAAAATAATGGAACATTTTAAGCACTATGGAATTCGTGGTGTTTCTGCTACTTAATTTTTTCCACAAACCTTGCCTGTAGGTACTTATCAGCACATGAATTACAATTACAGAAATTTTGCCAGGTAAGAGAAATAGAGTAAGACAATTGAATACAATTTTTAGATCAAAGAATAGCTCATTAGCTTACTGAGTGTGATGTGTCTTTTGCTTGTGTCTGCCTACACTGAGGTCATGAGCCTGTTATTTGAAGATAATACCATTAGCCCTTTGCTTCAAGTTGCGAATTTGTGATTTCAATTCTAACAGCCTTTACCTTCTCTCCACTCCTGACTCTCCGCTGACTTTACCTTTAATCATACTGAAATCACAGATTTTAAGTTTGCTCTTCTTTTAATCACAGTACAAAAAAGGGACGGAGGGTAAGGTGTGACACACTGCAGCAGTGTAAGTATGCACTAACATGCTTTGTTTTGAAAAACAAACCCAAGTACTCCCAGTTTCCTATCTATCACCACAAACTGGATTTCACAGCGATGTCTAACACAGGAAAGGCTAATGATCAGGGATTGGTGGGAGAAATGAAATGGATGTTTCTGAGATTCTGAAAACAAAGTTTGCCACAGAAGGTCAGATAATCTTCGGCTTTATTTTGTACATGACTTAACTTCCCTGAAAAGTATTCATGCCTTCATGGCCAATAATAAGATGTGTGCTTGAATGTACATTTTTATTGTCCAGCAATATTCCTATTATTCATGGGCAAATCTAAGAGTGACTCATGCCTATGGTTAATTATGGCTGCTTTATGCCTGATAATTGGACTGTAGTATGTGTGGAAATGGTATTATTAATGAAGAACAATGAACAACAGTTTGTGCTACAGAAGCAGAATTATTGCACAATATTCTTTCCTCCAGGATTTCTCCTGGAGGAAAACCCTGTGATAATGTTGGGATTTAGTTAGCATAGCCCCATGGAAACTTTCTGTACCCTATTAATGGCTTTCCCTTCACACCTCTTTATGGAAACTTGTAATATTTAATCTGAGGTGTCAACCAGCTCTTAAGATGTTGCGTGAAAAAATGTCATCTGAGTGTGGCTTAGAGACATCCGAGCACTGGCAGAGGTGGGCATTGTAGCATGGGCATTCTAATACATAGCAGGGATATTCTAACAATACTTTAATCAAGAAGATGAAATTGTTATGCTGTTGGGTTTGAGCATCTGACATGTATTCGCAATACAAGTCTTTATGGTCCTGTCAGATTCTATTTCACTTACAGGTAAGATAATGAAAACAGGCAAGATGTAGCACTGGCTACTGAAGCTGGTATAAATACATCCACTAGAATACATAATTTAGTACATTTGCTACTGTAATCTTCTCAGTAAACAAGTTACTGGATGTAGAGCTCCATTTAAATATATATATATATATTTCTTTTGAATTTTCAGAATTAACAAAAGTTCAGATAATATTTCCTCTAGACAGTATTTCACAAACAATATAGTTGTAGGCAGTGTAACACAGAGTAGCAGCTATGAAGTTAATTCTTATCAGTATGTTAAAGAAATTATCAGAGATGTCTTGCAGTCAGATTTTAGTGAGAAACGGCGGTGATGAGCAATATTACTGTTAATAAGAGGTAGAAAATATTGATTATTATTAAAATTAGTAAAAGTAACTCAACATTTCAAATTCAGTTGCACAGTCTGAGCTCGGTCAAATGTGCCAAAAATGTGCAGTGAGATGTTTTTATTTTTTCTGGAAGATTTTCTGGAACTTATGGAAAATGTAGTAATGTAGTCTAAATATATTCTGTGGAAAATACTCAACTGTAAGGCCCATTTTCTTGTTAAGGAGATCTCAGAGCAATAGAATTAATAGTGCCTGAGCTTGTCCGGTTAAAAGATACGCATTTGGTTCCTAAGATGGGAAGATTTATATCTGAAATCTCAGAATACAATATGTAGGTACAATTTTGTGTTTTTCAGAAGCCACAGTCATATTTCTCAACCACTGTCTAGGATTTCTGGCCAACTGCAGTCATAACCTCTGTGTTTTTACTGACTACACATGCAGTGGATGCTAAGGTTAAAAAAAATGCAAAACAGTAACACTACATGGCTTTGGTCCTATGTTTGGTTCCTTGGTATTTGAAGTCCTACCAAGCTGTTCCTTTTCAGCTTTTCATACCTGTGGTCATTGCTTACTTTACATTTTATTTTCTTATCTCAATAGTGCATACAGAATTATAGGCTAGGTAAAATACTCAAGATGTTTGAGAAAATCTGCTCATAAAATCCCATTAACGATCTTGCTGTGCTGTGGCAATCGCGATCTGAGGCCGCTGCTTTTGGCTTTTTCTCACTGGATCCTTGAAAGTTCTCAGTGCCTTGCTTACACCTTCTTCAGGGCAACTACACAAATGGGGAAAGCCAGCTAAACTGAGGACCTTAACATCATCTCCTGTGCATGGATTACTGATACAACATTTTTTAAGCCTCAAGAATAGTGATGCTGAGCAGTTTCAGCCTGCGATCTGATTGCCCATTTTACAAAATCTCTGGAGATGGTGATCCAAGTAAACTGCTCAGACAGCATGTATGAGGACCTGAGGTCTACTTTTCTCTAAGGAGCTGATTTCAAGATGAAAAGAGTCTTGCAGGTAAGGTTCCTGCTTTTGGTAGCACACCAGAGAAGATTGTGTGGCATGGTTTAGTGTGAGATATCCCTGCTTATGGCAGGGGGTTTGGAACTAGATGATCTTAAGGTCCTTTCCAACCCTAACTATTCTATGATTCTATGATTCATGAAAGCTGAAAGAGTAAGCTCTCCTCTAACAAGAAACAGCAGGTAAAAAGCCATAGGAAAAGCCCATTGCTTCTGGATTGTATGTGCTCAGGTGCTGCTATTTCTTTTTGGCTCATTGAATTTCCTCACATCCTAAGCTCATTAAACTGTGGCTCAGCCAAATTGCCTGTAAGAAGTGGTTTAAAAGGTAAGTGCTGTAGCATATCTGTAGCTTGGGGCAGAAACTTTTTGCAAAGGCATTTTCCTTCTAAGACAAAGGCTCTCTAGACTGGGAGCCACAGACTTGTCATTAGCAGGACCATCCAGGAGGCTGTGATCCTAGACAGAGAGAGAAAACGTCTTACATAAGCCATGGGGCTCTAGGCTGGATAGGTTGTTTTCACCAAATTATCCAACTACTCTTGTCCCTTTGTCCCTTCAGATTATAGCTTCTAAATAGACTAGCAAACATTTGTACATATTTGTTACTCAAAATAACTCCAAACTGGACCAAGGTTCACAAGCATATCATAGGGAGCCATGAACATAGGAGCTGTTTGCACTGGATACTGACATCTTGTGGTACAATTTATTTTGGGGATGGAGTCTGATGCAGTTTTTGCCAAACTTGCACCAGCGAAAATGCTCTATTATGTGATTAAAATTACATACAACGTATGGGCTTACAGCATTGTATAGAAAAGTCACTAGGTCTGTACAAAAGCTGAAAGCCTTCTGGAACACGGGCATATAGGTCTGAACTCATTTTACTCATAAGCTTTTCTCATCCATTTCAAGCAGCCCTGTCATGTTTTGACAGGCCTTCCGAAAGCAGTAGTAAAGCTTCTCAGCAGACCTACTCCAGATACAATCCAAACCAATAGAAAAATGAGCATTTTTAAAGCACAGTTCAGTAACTTGCAAAGTGGGCTAAAGAAAAGATAAACCATTTTTTGTAGTTGAATCAGGAGCGAGCAGAAAGTGAACAGGAAAGTGCTTGTTAGCCCAGACAGTAATTTCAGTCTTACTTTGCTATTAAGTGAAACTATTAGAGATTTTTGATCTAATAGTAAAGACATAAAGAATGAAAAGGCATGCACTGTTTGGGTGGCAGCTTCAGTGTCTAGCTTAATGAATTGTGCTGTCATGCTGGGATTTGAAGCAGTCCAGTAAGGCTTCCCTGCTGCCTTTCTCTTTGACTTCATTACACAACCAGCTCTCTTTTATATTTTGATAGTGACATCTATTGGAGCTTTGAAGGATAATCTTTTGGGGAAAAAAAAAAAAGAAAAAAGAAAAACCCTATAAAAAAGCCCGTTAACCCAAAGGTATATTTGTAAAAGAAAATTGTGTGGCAACTAAGAATTTCAGTTAAAACAAAAGCAGATACAAACCTGTCATCAGATACAAACCTGTCATCAGATACATACCTGTCATCAGATACATACCTGTCATCAGATACATACCTGTCGTCATATGAAAATATGGATGAAAAAAAGAAAAATGTGCCAAGAGCTCAAATCAGATTCAACAAATACAAATAAAATAAAAATAAAAATAAAAATAAAAATAAAAATAAAAATAAAAATAAAAATAAAAATAAAAATAAAAATAAAAATAAAAATAAAAATAAAAATAAAAATAAAAATAAAAATAAAAATAAAAATAAAAATAAAAATAAAAATAAAAATAAAAATAAAAATGAGCCTTTCTCTCCTTTGATCATCAGTAGAAACTTACCCAAATGTCTGAAGTTTGTTCAGAAGAAAACCATCAACTAAAGCTGCAACCTCAAACTGAAAGAAATACAGGATTTGACTGAATCCCATGTAGATTTATATGATACTTTGACAAGTATTGACAAGGCCAGACGTAACAGATTAGGTACAGCAGCAGTTACCTAGTCAGCAAAGACCTGATAGGCCTTCCTCATTAGCAGCTGAAGGCTGTGCTGTCAAAGGGGCACAACCATCAGAACAGTTAGAATGAAATTAGCTGTAGCTTTTCTAAGCAAGCCATCTTCAGACCTCTGGATTATGTTGTAAATGTGGCACGTGTCTGTTTAGAGCTTATGGCAAGGGTCCTAGACTGACACACAGTGAATAGGTGTGGCAATGGATTTACATCACAATAAATGAGCCAATGTATTTACATATTTTAAAATGTGTATTTACTAAGAGAAGACTCCAGAATTCAGTCCCTCGAGCAGTACTGTGTAGCATTACCTCACAAAATATCCAGGTGAAATCAGGAGATCTGAAATGTGTAAGGAGAGCATATTGTGGCAAGCACAGTCCCCAGGACAGCCCCTTTTGCTTCTGTTCCTTACTCTCCTGAGGACTCCCAAAGTCCCTTCATGTACACCAGAGAAATGTGCCTAATTTTCCTCAACTCATGTCTCTCCACAACACCTGGCCCATGATGAATATCCTCATATGAAAGTTTCCTGTTTATTTGCGAGTGGTTGTGACTTCTGCACCTTTTACCTGGATTTGTTTCTGCAGGGACATGGTAAAGAATTCCCCAATATTTCAGATGATGAAAGAAGTGGGAGATTTCCTTGTTGCATCAGATTTATGGATTTTGGGGTGGCTTTATTTTGATTTGGATTTCTTTGCATATGACTTGAATTCAGTTCATTCTTACTTCTAAAGGAAATTTAATTTCTCAAACAGCCAAAGGTTTAAGTTATATTCTTGGTATTGTTGCACATAACATTAGATCTGGTGTTGCTTTTATTTATTCTGGTGCATCTTTACAAGTAGCAATATGGCTACTGTTGAATCCATTCTGATAAGAAAAACCCAACTCAGTCAGGGAGCTGGTCAGACAGGGATCTTACTGTGAAATGAAGAGGTTAAATATAATCTTAGCATAGCAAACATAATTGGCTCAAATAGTCTGAATGCAAAAGCATTTGATAAACCTAATGACTATTTTTTGAACTGCATGTTTTTGCAAGTCTCTGTGCTTGAACCCCCTCAAGTATAATATAAAACAATTGATAATGTCTTCAGTTATTGTTCTGATATAAATAATATATCCATTTCTTCTGCTGCTGGGTGAGAAATGTTCAATTTTTACAGCCAGTGTTATGATGTTCTCCATCCTTATTCAGCATTTACAGAGCCTGAGGGAGAAATAAAATGTTAATGATGTTGTAAAGACACTTTTTATAATGAAAATATATCCAGATTAATCTCACCTTTCATTTATTTAATAGGTATTCTGTCACATCATTTGGTGCTTTAAGAGTGTCTGTAAAAGGGTAAAATAGGAAAAAATCAAATAGTTTAGCCAGTGTACTGTGACTTTTCTGTGCAAATATTGCAACGTACAAATACTCCTGGTTTGGTACTGTATCCTTTTGGCTTGTATAAGCAGTTTCAATGACACTGGTTCAAATGAGCAAACACTGCAGAGTCCCTTTTCTCCACCTAACTGTGCTTTCAAGATCATTGATTGCTGAAATGTATGTAAGGAGAGAATACCAAAAGCAGCAAATGAAAGCTTCTTTCTTTAGGCTTAAAGATAGATATTAAGGGAGAGATTTATTTAATTGAAATGAGTAAAAACTAAAATCTGTGCTGGGTACTTAGAATAAGATCACAAAGAACAGAGGGTAAGTACACCACAGAGGGCTTTTACATAGGCACCTGCTTCTGGTATGGCCAGGAACTTCTAATATACCTGACTGTCCTCAAGCAGGCTCTGAAAAGGTTTTTAGCCTCTCTGTGCACTGTTCTTCTATCATGCAATTGAGTGCATTTAGCTCAGAAAGACTCTAGACACTATTTGCAAGATGTTGTTCTAATAAGCTCCTTGGAACATTGTGTCCTGATCTGATCTGAGACATCCTGCCTGAGCCTGTCCTGTCCTATTAGAATCCACCTTCATCTCAGCTGTGACAGACACAGCTCTGTGCAGAGCCACCCGAGTGCCTGCTACATCACTTTCCGCAGCATTTAGGCCGTAGGGATAATATGTTGGTTCAGGAACATCACCAAATCTCTCTGCTGCAGTGTAGTAGAAAGGCACTGCATTGAAGTAATGATCTCTGTCAGTAACACCTGAACAGGTCATACAAACAGAGCTGCAAAGATGAAAGAATTATTTGTAGACTACAAGTGGAACATATATATGCAGGAAAAGTTCTAAGCCTAACTAGATGAACAGTCATGTTAAAAGCGTATAAGGAGTAAATATAAAAGGAACGGAAAAGAGAACTCATCAGCAAGAAAACTTTATTTAGGAAGTCAGAGACTAGTAAGGAACATCTGAGAGATGTAAAACATTGAGATCAGAAGATGTAAAATGAATGGGAAAATAAATTCAAAAGTTATGTCTACAAATCCAAATGAATGCCTTGTTTCAGTTTTAAATTAAGAGGAAGTTACAGAAATTGAAAGAAAATGAGGATAGTTCATGAGTTTGCATATATGAAAAGGGAAATAACTATTGATAATAAAATTAAGCAAGCTAAATGAGTTCAACTTTGGGGACCCATTACTCACTGTTCCAAAATAATGAAGGAATAAGGATGCTTTCATCACTGGAGAGCAACATATAATCAGAATCATGGAATAGTTAGCGTTGAAAAGGACCTTAAGATCATCCAGTTCCAACCCCCCTGCCATAAGCAGGGACACCTCACACTAAACCATGTCACCCAAGGCTTCATCCAACCTGGCCTTGAATACCACCAGGGATGGAGCATTCACAACCTGCTTGGGCAACCCATTCCAGTGCCTCACCACCCTAATAGGAAAGAATTTCTTCCTTATATCCAGTCTAAACCTCTCCTGTTTTAAGTTTGAACCCGTTACCCCTTGTCCTGTCACTACAGTCCCTAATGAATGCACTCCTATTAGATAAAAGGAGAAAATTACTGAAGTAATTTGGCCCTCATTAGTCTGACCTCAATAGAATTCAAAACTGTTTAAAAAACAAGAGACAGCAAAATTGAAAGTGTGCAGGTAAATAGGAAACAGAATAAAATGCAGCATGTGTTAACCAAAAGGTGATGCCAGACTAAATTGCTGCCATTTCTACATAGAAGGGAAATCTTGGTCTCATTCATCTCACTTGTTCTAATTTTCTTAGGAGGAGATGATAAAAATCACCATGGGGCTTAATACTAGAACTCTTAAAGACTCAGGCTTGGGGTTATTATTATTTAAGTTTTCTCTAATTACCTTGGGACAAAATGTTTGAGTGCAGAACTTAAAATTAGGTGATAAATCTGAAAGACATCAGGGCAGATCTGGATATAGTGTAACCATAAGAAATAACAGAAATTTAATGAACTTTAATAATATGAACAATAATGTAATTCACTGAGGGGCTAATGACAAAAACCTGGTTTTAACTTAACCCACAAGTGATCAAGAGCAATTGAGAAGGAGGAGTTGGGTTTGCTTGTCAGTTCCAGGGATCTGTAAAGGGCTGCAGTTGTGAAAGGGGATGTTCGGTGAGAAATTTCTTGTTAAGATGGAAAAGTTATACAGGATACTAATGAGTTCTTGCCCATAATACCATGATGTAAGCTACAGTTCCATTCACCTATATACAGAACACTGCAAAAGGACTCATCTTTCAAAGAAATAAAACAGAAGCTTTTCCCAAGCTGTCTGTAGATCGCATGGTAGCTGGAATTAACAAGGAATTCCTCTTGTTCAGGTTGAGGACACAAGAAATGCTGCTTTCAGACAGGCATAACTGGCTCTCTGCGTCATAAGGATGCCACATGCCAGCTCATAGTCAGAATGCAACTAGGATGCACACTAGAACCTGGGAGAATAAAAGGGCAAGTTGCATATAACCTTTGAGTTCCCAGGGAGTAAACATCAAAAGAAAAAAGCAGCTGGTAAACTAATTGTCAAAGAAGCCTTAAAATGCAATGGATAAAATAATCATCAATAAATTTATAATTCAAATTTTAAAGTAGACTTTGGAATTTCTCGCTAATATGACTAGCTGTGTGTAGCAACAGAGTTCCTTACCCTTCCTGCTCTAAACAGAGTCATGTGTGCGTTTTTCCAATATGAAGTGAGGGAAAGAAATGAAATATGCACTTTGTTTCTTACCATCTCTTGCAAGCAGAGAAGCAGAATTATTCAACTGCCTGAAAACTCATTCAGACTGTGTGTGTCGTTAAATGCAGACACCTTGAAGAACTTATTCCGTATTGGAAACAAACCAAACAAAGAGACGACAACTTTTAGTCCAATAGTGCAGGTGGGTGGGTGACTGGATGGACCACTGGTAGAGATATTAAAGATAGAAGTAATGGTAAATGATTTCAGATTTTGGGTCTCTACCAACTTCTATAGTAGCTGCTCTTAGGAAACAGCAATTTACATATATTTATTATTGTATCTAAAGCATTACAGAGATTTACATAGGAAATAGCAGTGCTAAATTAGACTTGTAATCTTGTCACTTGTATATATTCATATAAAGCTTAGACCTTGATATTTGACAGCAGATGTGATCAAGGTAAAATCTTTTGCAGATTTGATTTGATGCTTGTAGCAAGGAGATACTGCTGAAGAATGATACACTCATATTTACTGAGTAGAAGTGATTCTGTCATCCTGACACCTAGCATGCTCTTCATTCACAATGGTTATATTCTCTGGTAAATTTAAAGACTTTATCTTGACTTCTCAGGACCTGTGATATTGTAACAGATTCTGTTCATCTTGCATCACAGACCGTGGGCTTTATTTGTGTGGTGTAATACTTCCAGATACAGTATATTTTATATGTATCCTCTGACTTGATTGATAGTGATGCATTCTTGTCACATACACATCAAACTGTTTTCTAAACTGAAATCAAAGAACTTGCTTGCCAGTATGAGTCACTGGTTTTCTTTTTATTATTCTTTTTTTCTTTCAGTGTAGGCTAGATGAATTGTTTGCTTTTCTGGGAATCTTAAATAGTACTTCATTATATCCTGACTGTTCCACTTTTTGTTTCAATATTTTAGGATAACCTTTATAAATATCAGAGTTCTTGTCATTTGTATAGAAGAGACACCTAAAAAATGTTTCATTCAAGAAGAAATAGAAATTTATTTTAATTCTTATTAACCAAGGTAAAGCTTTGCTAGCATTTTTTCCCCTTCTGTTTATATTGCTCTAAAATGTGTGAGTCCTTTACAATCCATTCACTAGTTCATACTGTTAAGAAACTGAATACCCTATTCTCATTCTTGTCACTGCATTTCATTTTATTTACTACTTTGAACTTCAGGATACTGCTTGATGCTCTGTTAATCCATTGGCTTATTGCTATTACACTATTTCACAGCTCTCCTTTGTTGCTAAGCTCCTAGATAAATGAATCATATGACCTTGGCCGTTTCTCTCTGTTAACACTGCTGTTGTTTTTCCTTAAAATTTTGTTCTTTGAATTGTAGCAAACAGTAGGTCTAAGACTCGACAGATGAACACCTGTAGTTAATTGGAGCTGTTAATAGGCTTGGTGGGGAAATTTGGCTAAACTGAGAACACCTGAGGAACATGCCGTCCTCAAAATACAGGTAAGTTGTGGGGGGCTTTGGTTGGTCTTTTTTGTCAGTCTTTCTGAGGCTTCTCACCGGTGTAATGAAAAGAGGTATTCTACTTAGGAGGTAGGTACTCCAGCATTCTGTTACAGTAGTATGAATATAGAACAACGTTGACTTTTATTGTGTTTTTGCTGTAGGTGTCTTTAATGGTGGGGGTTGGGTTGGCTTTTTATTTTCTGTGAGCTAGAGTTAAAGTTCTTTGTCTTTAGCTTGCTTGCATGTTTGGTTTGTTCTTAATTTGATTGTAGGTGTTAGGTTTTGTTTTGTTGGGGTTTTTTAGATTTCTTGTTGGTTTTTCTCTTTTCTCATTGTACTGGCTTTCTCTTTGCTTGACTCTCAGACCTTTTTTCTTATGTAACCTTGAGAGAGGATTGGAGGCCTCCTTTTAGAGGTTGGGTAGTTTTGGGGGTTTTTTTTGTCTTCTCTTGGAAATGGGGATTTTAGTTTGTTGAGTATTATTGAGACAGGTGGTAATGTAGCACTGCTCTTCTCATATGGAACGACCTACATTCTCAAAAAATACCTGTGTAATCTTGAAGTAGCCTCTAAGAACACACAAACTTGTAGAGAAAAGAGTAGTCATTGTGGTGGCCACAGTCACTCTTCTGTGACTTGTTTATAATATGTTGTATTATATATACATAATATACTGTGTTAAACGAATGTGGGGCTTTTGTCCTAATCTGTTATCTCTTTAGGACAGGGGCCATATCTTCTTACTATCATTTAAAACTGTGAATGGCAATGCAAGTGTAACTTGTAACTTTCTCTTTGCATATTAATTAATGTAGTGTAATTTAAGCTTGAAGTGTCTCAGTGTGTATCCTGGGCATTATTTTTATTGAAGTGTGTCACTTTTCATTACATTAAATGAGTACTCATTTAATTTCCTACCTCACCTCTGAGTCCATTTTGTTAATGTCAGGATTATTCTTGCATCCCTCTGAGTCTTAAATACTCTCCTTATTTTAGTATCATCTGCAAATTTAATGATCTGACTTATTACAGCTTTATCTAGACCACTGAATAAAATATGAGAATCTGCTGGTGTTAATCTAGAGTGCTGTGGGACTTCATTTCTCAGTGGCTGCCTCTCCATTTTCCCTCCAATCCCCTGGTTTTCTGGGTACTGATTGATACCTTGATACTACTGATTCCTGAAGGCAGGCAACTGCACCAGATCTGGAGTCAACTAGAGTTGTTATAGCTTTATAGGAAAAGCAGGTGCCCTGAAAAAAACAAACTAAAGACTAAGGATAGGAAAAAATCAGCCTTTGAGACACTGACCTTCAGCCACGAATGCTGTGTCTCAAGTGCTTGATATAGGAGAAAGGTATAAAACCCATTTTTAATAAAGATTTACTCTAACCACAACAAAAGTTTCTCAATGAGGACGATGATCCATCATTTTAAATTTCCTCTGGACCTTTTTAAAAGCCCAGCTATATCAAGCCTCTTGGTTTATCTAGGGTAATAACATTTTCCATTTTTTAAAAGAAACCAGATTTCATTAACATGATTTACTCTTTCCATATCCACAATGACTCATAATGATTAAATTGTGCTTATAGAATTATATCCTTTAAAATGACCTATAAATGCAACATCTTGAAGATCAGACTTTGAGACATAAAACTTCCTTGATTTGTCCCTACAGATAAAAAAAAAAAGACCAAAAAAAACAAACAAAAAACCCAAAACACTAAAGGTGTTCATCATAGGATTAGACAAGAGACCAACTGCTCTGAAAAAGAGGTTTGAAATTTGGTACTGAAAGGGGTTTCCATGATTTTTACTGGAGTAGTGGGAATAATAACACTTGTGGACTGAAGAGCAACAGCCAGCTTGCTTTGAGATTGTGCAAACAAACTGAGAGAAGGAACCCTGGGAAGTATTTGTGTGTGAAGATTAAACATTTGTGAACACTGGCAAATGAAAGACAATGGGCCTTGGAGCTGAAGGCTGGGGAGCCTTGCCTGTTCTCCAGCTCAGTAAGCAGGAGGAGAATGAAGCTAAGGAAGCCTGGGTGTTTATATAAATAAATTGTGTCAACATGTTAAGAAACAAGGAAGCTGAAAGTTTGAATATTTTTTTGTAAGTAAGTTAATATATTAAGGTGTGGAGGCCTTTTGGTTTTGGTTGTGTTTTTTGCTTTCCTGAAATGTTCAGGAGGTGATCCTGCCCCTCTACTCTGCTCTCATGAGAACTCACCTGGAGCATTGTGTGCAGTTCTGGTGTCCTCAACATCAAAAGGACATGGAGCTGTTGGAACAAGTCCAGAGGAGGCCACGAGGATGATCACTGGAGCATCNGTGTCCTCAACATCAAAAGGACATGGAGCTGTTGGAACAAGTCCAGAGGAGGCCACGAGGATGATCAGGGAACTGGAGCATCTCCCATATGAAGACAGGCTGGGAAAGTTGGGGCTGTTCAGCCTGGGGAAGAGAAGGCTGCGTGGAAACCTCATAGCAGCCTTCCAGTATCTGAAGGGGGCCTATAGGGATGCTGAGGAGGGACTCTTCATTAGGGACTGTAGTGACAGGACAAGGGGCAACGGGTTCAAACTTAAACAGGAGAGTTTTAGATTGGATCTAAGGAAGAAATTCTTTATCTTAAGGGTGGTGATGCACTGGAATAGGTTGCCTAGAGAAGTTGTGAATGTTGCACCTGTGGTGGTGTTCAAGGCCAGGTTGGACAGAGCCTTGCATGACGTGGTCTAGTGTGAGGTGTCCCTGCTTATGGCAGGGGGGTTGGAACTTGATGATCTTGAAGTCCTTTCCAACTCTTAACTATTCTGTGATTCTATGATTCAGTATCTGCAGTCATTGCTTGCAGCATGCCTCTATTTGGGGGCAAAGAATAATAATGTTGTAAAATACAACCATTGTGAGTAGTTATGTAAATATGGCTATTAAGTGTAATAAATTATTCCCAAGAGCTGGAACAATAGTACACAAAAATACGTGTAATTTCTAAAATTACCATGCATTCTAGTCTGGATGTGGTGGGGGTTTCTAGTACCATTCTTTTGCCTTTGAATTATATATGTCTGAGTTGCCTTCTGTTACAAACAGTAAAAATCTTGAGAGCTGAAGTTCTCAACCAAGAGGCTGAGGGATAGAAGACAGCTGGAAGGAGCCTTGACAGTAGTACATTAGTAGTGAAGGGAGTGTGAGCAGAAAATTTCTGCCATGTTTCTCCAATGTGGAGGAGGAAGAACCAGGAAACACCTCTAAAAATCAACCAATTGGCTTTAAGTAATCAAAGATAGGTTAAAAACAAAACACAGGAGGTGGTTTGTAGAACCTCCTATCAAAGAATAAAGGTGTGTGACAAAACTCATATTTAGTTACTGATGATGGATGTTTCCTCTTTGAGCTCTTTGGGGTCTAAAATAAAGGAACCAAGTGCAGCTCAGGAGGGGCTTAAAAGGATACTCTGAAGGGCCTAATTAGAGGCTGGTAGAAAGCAAAGCAGTGCACTCTTCTAATATTTCTTTCTTTGACATAGGTTTTTAATTCTCTCAGCTGTAGTAGCTGCTTTTGTGTTGAACTGCAAAAAACCACAGAATACTTGCTTGCTTGGCTGTGGGGAGAAGAGAGACCTGGTGAGTTTGTATTTTGATCTATTCCCCTTTCTTCTCTGACATGACTTGCCAGATGTGCTATTAAGACGCTGCAGCTGAATATTTTATAGTCATAGTGTTGGAAATTGCCAATATTAGATGGTGTTTACTAGTTGCAGAGTCCTCTGTATTCTGCTGTAGTAAGGTTGGTAAGTGAAAATCTTTTAAAGGAAGAAGGAACTTGGACTGTCCATGTCTAATATTGTTGCAGCTGCTGTCTTTGTCATCCCTGTGGGCCTTTCACAAATGCAGCTTGGTAGAGTAGACTTACTGTGCATCATGTAGATGGAACATAGGTAATGTTGAAGGTGTTTTTAGCAGTGTGATCCAGGTGCTTCCCAGCCTCTTTAGGGAGTCAGTTGTTGCAGTATTTGCTTTGCAGGTGCCTATGGAAACACCGCAACACACACACATCCCTTCTGTTGTATCCTTCATCTTGCAGGGTGATGATGGCAAGGGAAAGTGGGCAATAAGTACCTGGTTTTATGTCTTGCAGCTTGGGAACTTAGAGTTCTGTTGGTAATTGTGTGTCTGTGGGTGAACTCTAAGGAGAAAATGGAGGAAAGATCAATTTTACAAGGCTGGAAGGCTACTGTTAATGGCCTTTAGTCATCTGCAGGACCTTTTGCCAGCTATATCCCTTATTAACAGCACAGGTGAGGCATTTTAGAGCTACTGCATCCAGAGTGCCTTTTGTAGACAACCTGCTCATACACTGCAGGACCACAGCCACTTGGCAAAGGAGGCTGAGCAGTCTTTATTGAGGCAGCAATGTGACCTTATACCCTGTTGCTAACAGAGTCATAACAGCAACGGAAGACTAATTTTCTATTTCTTTCCCCAAAGTGTGAAAATGTATCTCTTTTAGGTCAGTCTCAAATCAGCATGAGACAGAAAAAATCAGTTCTGCTTTCACTGTTTCCCATTTATTAAGCCGAGAAACAGTTCTATTATGTCAAATGATACACAGTGACATTCAATCTTATATTTTTATCACCTTAGTAACGTTTTTAAGTCACAATGGAGAAAAAGTATGAGAATCCTAAAGAAAAGGAAAAAAAAAATAAGTTCTGAGGTTTCATTTCTGTATTCACACTTGGTATTAATATGTCCCATTTCAGAAAATGCAGTATATTGTTCTCACAATTTCCTTTTCCATTCTTGGGATAGGCCACCAAGACAGAATCATGAGATGTGGATGAAAAGACTTGTAATACACTTCTTGCCTTTAATTTAAGCTAGACTTACTTGATGAACTGGTAGGATAGCTATAGCTAATGAAAATGGCAAGAATAGAATAGCCCATCAAAATGTAGCTGGCACGATTCAGGAGTGTTGGATTCATAATGGAAAGCAGGATCTGACCTTTCCGAATTTTAACAGTGACACAGATCAAGGAGCCATCTGCTGTAGCACCCTAAGATCAGTCCATATTTGATGCTGTGGAAGCTGATAGCTAAAATTTGTACTTTCAGAAACAATAATGCAATCCTCTCAATGTGACATATTTTATTCATGGAAGTGAACGTGCTGCTGGTTTTGCACTGCAAAAAAGGTCAAAGTACAGCAATTTCTTGTCAGAGCTTCTTAGTGAAGGGGGAAAAGTTTGTAGAGATGATAACGTTTATTCTTCACAGAGGCCCAAAGATTTGTTATGCTGTTTGTAGATCTCAAGCTTGTTTACCACAGTGTTATGAGACCAGCCATGTTCCTAAGCCTTCAGCCATTCATGACACTTCCAGCAAATGATGGGAGATGTTTCCAAACCTCTTCAAGCAACAAGAAAACAAAATGCTCAGTCAGAAAAATGGATTAATTTGGGGTTTCTGGTCTACTTAGCTTTGGGAGCTCAGAGGCAGGAACTGATTGTAATTCTTTGCTGCTGAAATCCTAATTCAGTATTTTTGGTGAAAGAAGTTGCAAAACTTTAGGGACCATTTTCCTTAGCTGAGTCACTCCTTGGTAGTTTGCTTCAGACTTGCAAAATCACTGTAAAGTATCTTGTTTAAATTTTCTGGGAGCCAGCATAAATTGAATCTTGGTTCTCTTTAGATGCTTACCTGAAGGAATAGGTAGACAAGGTGACATTCTTGAGAATTGACATTAAAAGACATTTTTCACCATCAAAGAATAAGTCTACAAACAGAACATTTGCTTCAGTCTGGGCAAATGTAGCTCTTCAGAAAACAGAATTTATGACTTCTGTTTGAACCAACACTTTTCTGAAGAGATTCTTTTCTATCCTAAGGTTATTGGTCAAATCCCTCTTGAAACCCTGGTGATGGGTAGAAAGTAAAACTGTGTTGTCAAATAGAAAGTAAATTCCAGCACTGCAGAGGTCTCCAAAAAGAAGAACTTCCTTTAGTTGGGTTCTTGGGCAGTGGGATGGGGTAGGGAGGTTTAGAGGTTGTTTGGTGTGGGTTTTTTTTTTGTGTGTGTTTGTGTTTTGGNAATAGAAAGTAAATTCCAGCACTGCAGAGGTCTCCAAAAAGAAGAACTTCCTTTAGTTGGGTTCTTGGGCAGTGGGATGGGGTAGGGAGGTTTAGAGGTTGTTTGGTGTGGGTTTTTTTTGTGTGTTGGTTTGTGTTTTGGGTTTATTCCTCTTTTAAGTGTTCCAATATGTTCAGGCATTGGACTCATGCAAGTGATATTTTTATTTCACATGCTATGGATAATACTGTTGTAATATTACCTTTTGGTATATTTGCCTTTTTCATCTTGGTAATCTCAAAATGCATACTTGGAACAAGTCATTTTAGAAAGGGCATATTAAACCACTATAGTTTTAGAAAGAATTGACCTAACTGCTGTAGTTGTGCAACTGAAATAATGGTTTACAGTGAAACTGATAAGAAGCTGGATAATAAGCCAGCAAGCAGGATGTCTGTAGTCCATCAAGGACTAAATGAGATCTATATAAAGCACAGTGTAATTGTAAAATCAAGACATGTAGACTGGAAAAGATCCAAAAATAACATTTGAAGATATGTCATAACCAGAGCATGTGGTTCTGATAAAAGATTAGAAAGACACTGTATTTAGCATATAGGTAAAGCAGATAAGCCAATTTGAAAGTCTTAATAGTTGCCTGATGCTATCCAGTAAAGAACGCTAGTCAACATGTAAGGAACTGATTCCTTGTGTATGAAATAAGAGCTCTGGCTTTGATAATTTATATTCAAGCTGTAGAAGAGGTGGATCCTTGTAGTGTAGGGACCCAGTGCATAGAGCTATTCTAAGTACTTGGCATGTTGTCTGAAGAAGGAACTTACCTCATAAAGGCCAAGCCTTGAGGTTAGCTGTGCAAATGTGTTCTCTGGTTGGTGCAGTAAGTCACTGGGTGGGTCAGTAGTGGTTGGATGATTGGCATGCTGGTTGCAGACATTGGAAGGGGCAGACCCAAGTGGTAAGAAGTAATCAAAGTGGAGCACCCTTTCTGGGAGCTATTGCATGTTGCAGTATGCTGTGGCTTCATCGACAGCTTTGACAGATTCGTTACTCCATATTTAGATATCAAACTCTGCCACAGGAAGGACTCAGAAGACACTGGACAAAAAGTCACATGCTCTCCAGGAATTCTGAATTAATTGCCCTTCAATTAAGAAAAAAACCCAACTGACAAACTAGCAAATTATGTATTAAAGTTGTTGTTTCAATTTTTTTGTGAGGTATAAGGTTTACATTTTAGCTCCAAGAAAGTACTTTGTTAATCATATCTCTGAAGATGGTCCATACCTTATGCTAAGTATTCAGACACCTACCAAAGAGGGAAGATATTTTGAGGGGAGGAAGGAGAACATTTGTAGAAGTCTCAAGTCAAGCCTCAGTTCTGACTTTGAAGTATGTGATATAGCTTCATCCAGTTCATTAGATACAGCAAATAATTGCAGGATTATCATTCTATCCAGGTATAAACTTCCTTAGTGTAACTTCACTCCTCATCTTCACCCTGAAGAGAGGAGAGGCATCTTGTATGCTAACTGCCTTGAGAAGGAATCAAAAAATTATTAAATTCAGAAATATCCTTTGAATTACTATTTTTAGGGTGTGTAATCTGTGTTGCAACTGCTTTAGTAAAGAAAATGTCAGAAGGCCAAGATCTATGCAGGAAGAATCAGACCTACGATCCTCATGGGACAAGGCACAGCAGTTCTTCCGAAAATAAACCCAGTTACAAGAAATCACATTTTTAGTCAGGGCTTTTAAAAGCTCATCTATTAAATAAAGAATTCTCTATCTTCAGAAAGCTCTAAAAATTGTCACAGAATGCATATTCTCTCTAACTGGATATTTAAATTTCTTTGGTTTTCTGAGGTATGTGAAGTACAATGATTTCCCATTAACTTCAGAATGTGGATACACAATTTAATTCAAAAGCCAAATATTGTGTGATCCAGTTTCCAAAAATCTCACTTAGGCACCAAGAATGCCAAGTATAAAATATACATCCCAGGCAAAAATCAAGATAGTTCATCTTTCATATATGAAGTCAGTAGGAATTATTTAGTATGAAAATTCCCCACATATGCAAATTTAGTTGTTGCTGGGATGTTTTTGTTTGGGTTTGGGTTTTTTTGATGCTTATTTAGACAGACAGATATGTGAAACTTATTCTGATCCAAATTTAGGCAGATAGGTATAGTTCAGATATTTAAATTCCTTGGAAAATATAGACATTTTTAAAGCTTCAGTTGGTTATTAGGAAGAAGATGCTAATTTTCTTCTTGCTAATCTATTTTCTTTTACTCTGTTAGGATTGAAAGGCGAGCTTAGAGAATGTTGATGTAAGTTGGAAATACTTGTCTTTAGCTAATGTAAATGTTTGAGGCAAGCTATTCCATCTGTTTTATTCTCACCTTAGAGCAGCCAAGATGTTGCTGTCTTTTGGGGGACTCAAATGCTTATGTTGCATTCAAAGTGAGCCACACAGGTACAGATGAACCTCAGAGTGATTTATAGAAAATGCTTGGACAGGTTGAATTCAGTACCCGTCAAGGGGGGAAGGACATGCCTAATTTTGTCATGCAGGGCTTCCTTTCAAAGGTCTTCAAAGACATTTAACTTTCTCATTGACCACACATATAACATTAAGCATACCAGAGGCCTGTTTACTTGATCCAGAAGGCACTTTTGCATTTATTCTCATGGAATATTCAAATTCCAGGTTGCTGGAGCTGCTGAGCACTGTGAAGGTGTTAACCATTTGCTTTTGGTAATGTAGCAAATGTGAAATATTTTTTTGTATGATAAAAGTTTACAAGCCAATAGAGAAGTGTTGATTTGTGCCAAAAGCTGCTTCACAGATAGAAAAGCACTGTACAACTAAGAGAGTATGTGATAGTGTCTAGAACATATAAAGTTATTATTTAAACCTAGAATTCAAAACACTTGTCATGCCATCAGTTTAGTATTTGTAGTCAGTGCAGCCAAGTTCGATTCTATTGGCTTCTTTGTCAAAGAATACAAACAAAATAACTTAATACAGGATGCAAAAAATGAGTTGAATCTAATGTGGTAAAAAGTATTTCAAATAATCTGGTTTAGAAATTGGCAGTCAGTGCACTCTTGATGCAGAACATTATTAATAGCTGCGTATATGGAGTAGTTCTAAACCCCTTATTTTTAGGAAAAAAAAAACACCTTATTTTTTAGAAAACCTTGCTTTCTATGGAAAAAGATTACACTAAAATAACCCATAGGAAGCAATTTTTTCCCCTCAGTAGTTCACAGAGGGATAATTCATAAACCACTTCTCAAAATAAGGAGAAAGGTTTTCCTTCTTTTAATTATATTCTCTCTTAGTAGTTCCTAATTAGGACCAATTTAAACTTGAAAAGGTGCAAGAACAACACTTGTTTTCTTCTGTCCTTTACTCTTGTAATCACAGTGAAAGTATTTTCTGGAGGAGCTTCTAGAAACTATTCCAAGATAAGCAGTTGCCACAAGAATGTTAAATATTTGGAGGAGTTTTAAAAAGAGGGGTGGGTAAAAACTCCAAGTTTTGTTTTGGGGACAAATCTAACTATATCAGAGTCCCTTTATGTAACTTAGCAGCATGAGCTTGTCATATAAAGCAATTACTCATCAGTCACAAAAAAAAGGAAAGTAAGGTAGATACTAGTGTCTTAGAAATCTGTGCTGTTAGATACTTCTCTTCTAGTGCTTTTCCAGGCAAAAACAGCGGTAGCGCATCACTGGTGATTCAAAGCAGAAACATCCTACTGGGTCTTAATGTTGAAGTATTAATGACTTCTTCCTTTCCCCCTTCTCCTCTCTCATGCTGTTTTTTAAGTTGTATGATGTATTTGATACAAAAAGCTTTCACATTTAGGAAAAGCAAAAGATCCAGTGAGACACCTGGCTAAACAAAGACAATATGGATTTATTTTTTGTGGTTCACACTCATCTGTGTTTTATCCTAGTTGATTTGTCCTCATTCAACTCTTGACCCAGTCATGTACTGACAACCAACTTTGTATTCAAACACAGGCATTGAGCTGACTTCATAACCCTACCTAAAGTACAATAGCCAAACATGCCAACATCAAACAAGACAGTTTGCAATGACTCATACACAAAACCAACTAGGCCAGGTGAAAAACTGTCCAGTATTTTTCCCTAGCTTTATAGGGGGAGGAGGGAGTGAGAAAAGAGTAGACCCATGTGAAACTGGCTCAGCTGCCAGGGTCTGCAGCTGTGTCAACACCACATCGTAACTGCCAAATGTCTTTGTGACTGCAGAGAGCAGCTTTTATCCATCTGGGAATAAGGAGCTATTCTTCACAAAACATTGCCTTCCTTTTCATAAATGAGGTATGTTAGGATCTGTTTTAATGTTCTCATGGACATAAAATTACCCTTTACAGCCAAATTATGATCCTATTTTGAAGTCTGCTCAAGCCAATGCTGACACATTGCACATGGGAATGAAATGACACTTTGGAGTAATGAAGCATCTGGAGAAGTCACTACTGTTACTGTACTCACATCAGATTTGATTTGTCTTATCTACCACTTGTTCCATGCCTTCTCCGCATATCTCATGGGTATACATAGATAACTAAAGTTAAATAACATGCAGCAAAGAAACTTTATTAAATCTTTTGTCAGATCAATTACTAACAGAATTAATCATAGAATCGTAGAACAACTCAGGCTGGAAGGAACCTCTAAAGATCATTTGGTCCAACCTTTCATAGGAAAGGAACTCTGAATGAGATAATCTAGCACCCTGTCAAATTGCATCTTGAAAACCACCAGTGATGGGAACTCTACCGTGTCCCTAAAGAGATTGTTCTAGCTATAAAAAAATTCTTTCTTCTATGACAATGAATTAGATGGACTTCATCAGCCAAAATCATGTAGCTGCTGTAACAGGTGAATCAGAAGGGAACTAGGCTA
>NDXB01003300.1:48076-62106 GCA_002631895.1 Agapornis roseicollis | reverse complement strand
GGATTGGACTAGATGATCTTTCGAGGTCCCTTCCAACCCTTAGGATTCTGTGATTCTGTGAAAATGACTGTCAAAGTCATGGGCAAGGGAAAATGTGGGAATGAAAGATTTCCCAGTGTGCTGCTATTAGCTTACCAGCTCTCCTTGGACAAAGAATGGAGCAAACAGGATTAGGCCTGGTTTAAAGTGCTTGGTTTAAGGACCAAGGCTGGCTTGGTTGGAAACTTGCGATGAAGGCAAGAAGAAGGATGCTCTAGGGTGCAGGGGACAAAATCTGGCACAGCACAGATAAAGACACCTAACCAGCTGTCATAAAATGTTTACATTTCCCACTCTCATCATTTAGGGTGCATTCATGAGAAATGTGTCTGTCCAGTGTTCACTCTTTCCCACCTCACCTTGTCTTCTTCTGCAGAAGGTGAAGCAGCTTGGGGCTATGAGCAGCAAGCACAGTCTGTGGCCACTTTTGGGGCTCCCACTGGCAAGAGGAAGTGAAAGGCACCACAAACCTCTTTACAGGTAGATGGAGAAGTTTGCTGACATGAAGGACAAGCAGGAAGGCTTTTGAAACATCCCAGCATGATTGCTCATGATAATCAAATGAATAGGTAATTTGTACTCATGTGCACAGAGCCAAAGGAATGTGCCCAGGACAGAAGTTTTGGGTGTATAAAAGTGTATGGTACCTCTTCTGATAGACATTGCTACCTTCACAGTGTTTGTTCAACTTTGGAACCCTAATGTAAAGACTAGAAGAGGTGTGAAACAAGATACGTGTATGAAAAGCTTGATATACCACATCTAAAGTCAATCCACTCATGCTTGATGCATAGTCAGTTCTCAGATTTGGTGACAACCGGTTCTAGCAGAGCAGATTTGGCTGTCTGCTGTGGCAGATGAACACTTGCACTGACCTGGATCCTCAGACTAATGATAGGGTTTAAACTAGAATGATTTAAAGTATTACTGTTGAAATGCTTTTTGGACAGATCATGATTAGCCTAAAAGTTCCCTGATCCAAGCCACTATGATCAGGGAGCATAAGCAGTGTGTGACAGGCATCACCCCCAGCTGATTTACTCATCTAAGTAGGAGCAAACACACAGGGGTCTCCACCAAACCAATCCACTGCTTTGGTACCACATTTCATCAGTGTCAGCTCCTCTTCTCCTGCATCTGATGACTGCTGTGATCACTTTTCAGGTGGCATTTTTCTTGTACAGTTTTGTTGTGTTTTGTTAAATTTATTTGGACACACAAAGATATTAAAAGCAATTATGAGGCCAAAATGCATTTCCTCCAGCAGTTGTGATTAAGTCTGAATTAAAGGGTCATTAAGAGACCGGTATTTGGCCTGCTGTAATCTGCCTTGGCTGGCATATACTGCTTTATTCTGCTTTCACTGTACCTATGGCCCGAAATATTGGTGGTTTAGAGGAACTAAAAATGTGCAAGTGCCTGGGCTCCCTAGTAGGGCTAGGGAAGTGATCATTCCCCTGTACTCAGCACTGGTGAGGCTGCACCTCAAACACTGTGTTCGGTTCTGGGCCCCTCAAAACAAGACATTGAGGTGCTGGAGTGGGTTCAGAAAAGGGCAATGAAGCTGGTGAAGGGTCTGGAGAACAAGTCTTAGGAGCAGCTGAGGTTGTTCAGCCTGGAGAAGAGGAGGCTGAGGGGAGACCTCATTGCTTTCTGCAGCTACCTGAGAGGAAGATGGAGCAAGGAGGTGGCTGATCTTTTCTCCCAAGGAACAGGACAAGAAGTAACTGCATCAAGCTGTACCAGGGGAGGTTTAGACTGGATATTAGGAAACATTTCTTCACCAGAAAGAAGTACTGGAACAGGCTGCCCAGGGAAGTGGTTGAGCCCCCACCACTGGTTTTAAAAGATGTGTATATCTGGTGCATAGGGAAATGGTTTAGTGGTGGACCTGACAGTGCTAGGTTAATGGTTGGACTTGATGATCTTAAAGGTGTTCTCCAACCTAAATGATTCCATGATTCTATATTAGTTAGGCTGCTTTGGTTTACTTATCTGCCTCATCCTTTCCTGTTCTTTACTGGTGTTGTCCATCACAATTCTTGCGAGAAGGAAGAACCACCTCTCTGTCTCTGCACCATCCATCATCTTCAAGGTGTTGGTTCAATGGGGTTTCCTATAGGGAAATCACTTGATTTCTGAGGCAGCCTTCTGCAGCTGTGTTCCTGGTGACGGCTGTGGATGCAGGACATGCAGTGACTATAGAAAATACAGCCATCACACTGGGAGCAGAGTCCTATTAACTTTCAAGTGGTAATTATGAAGAAAAGTTGTGATACTGTGACATGCAAAGAATAGGGTGTTTATTGCCTTCCTGACATGAGCCTGCCAGGTGTCAGGGCTCATGAGAGAGCTCTACAAAGCCTCTCATTATTTTCATCCTCTCATTTATATTATTTTGTAAGAGCTCTTTTGGTGTGAAGGACAGTGATACTATCTGACTGAATTGTAATGTTATTCTGTAATGGAATGGACTTGTTTTGTCCTTGTGCTGTGGCCACTTACCCATCAGGGCTGGCAGTGTGCACCCTGGACCCTGGAATGCTTTTGCCTCAGTATTGCCTGGGAGGTCAGCCAGAAGCCAAAGATAAGCTAAAACAGATTTATTCAAGCTTCAGAATAGAATGCGAGTATAGGAATACAATGTAGGTCTGCTAATCCTTCTGCAAAGGTGCAAGTGGTTTGTTTGACAACTTGCTTGTGTAGTTGTTTGACAGTAGCATTAAGTACTCCCTGCAGATGGGACTAACATGAAAGCATGTAGGGGGTAGTGGCTGCTGCTGTTTGGTAGCTCAGTGGGTGTGAGGGAGCTCCTGTACTGAGATGGAAAGTGAGGAGGGAAGCAAGTCCCTTTTGGGAGTATGATTCAGTACTGGGGAACACAGAGAAAGAACTCAAAAAAACACAGATATCCTGATTTCGTATAAGTAAGGCTTGAGGAGGATGAGCAGTAGCTTAACTGAGTAAGCTTCTGAGGATCAAAGCAAAAGAAAATAAATCAGATAGTAGACCGAGCTGTGCTTGAACAACAGGCAGCAGACCCTAGCTAGGAAGAAACTGGAGAACATGTGAACCATCATGTCTGTGTATCACCAGCAGATAGGCAAACCAAGATTCTTTTCACTCAGAGTGACAATTCTGGGTAATGGCTTTTAGGTGCCCATAGGCCAACTGTGGAAAAGTGGTTCTTTCCTGGTGGTGTTTGAAAGTTTCCTTCTTAGTGTCCAGTCCAGTTCACCATCCAAACCCCAAAGAAATCCCATCGGTTAAGGCAGTCCTTTCTCAAGCTTTTCAGTTTGCAAGAAGACAGCATTTGTACTACCACATTACAATCTCCACTGCTCTCGGATGATGCTGGAGGACACTGGAATCCTTTACTACATAAGGTGCAATACACTGAAATGGCTTTCCAGCATATGCATGGATAGAGGGTATTACTCCACTGAGAAAGGCAGAACACCTTTCACACACCAACCACATATATCACATTTACATACTTTTCACAGCCATACCATTTTTTGGCTTCAGTGAGGATGTGCTTGCTTAAAAGCAGGGTATGTTTGCTTCTAACTTCTCTTTGCAGGTAAAAACACATTGGAAATTATTAGAGTGACAGCAGGAACATGACTGGCCAATAGAGCTTCAAGTTAACATGAGATTCTCACCTCACTGCTTGCAGTAATTCTCTCTGACTATCTTCCCCAACACCCCCACTGCCGCTTGAAAAGTGGGAATGTTGCCAAACCTGTCCAGGGCTGTGAAGACAAACTACGCAGGAAATGAAGGAGGGGGGGCAAGGGTGACTGTGTTATCAATCCCATTAAAAGTTCAACTTGTAACCTAAATATACATTGAACATATGAATAAACTATCTGGGCCCTATTATTAGTCTCCTCATGAGTCGATGAATATATTAAAGTTTATAAGGCTCTGAGAGATTCTGCAAGGGATGCTGCCAGAGAAGTGCAGCTTACACAAGACAGATTGTCTGCACATATGTAAGTGATACTCATTGATGAAAGTTTTTTGTAAGAACTGTAAAGACCCCCTTGGTTAATGACATTTTTCAATTTTCTTACATTTCTTCATAGATTCAGGGTAGAAAAGTATTCCCTTCCCCTTTCAATGCTTGTTCTTGGAGGCATCCTGATAATCAGACTAATCTTGGGACCAATTCTCAGCTCCTAACAGCTCAGTAAACTAAAATGCTTAGGCAATTTATTCTCTGTATATTGTCAACTAGGTAACACTTGATTTCTCATTCCATGACTGCATTTTATTGTTTTAAACTGAAATCCAGCATGTGTGTTTCCAGCAGATTATCTCCATAATCACTTTCTTTTTGCTATGGAAATGATCTGAAAATTGTTCTTTGATAGGGGAGAAGAGTTCACAAGGCCACACTGTACAAAAGCTGGAATTGTGCAATTATCATTTGTAAAGAGAAACTGTTATCAAAGTAACTGCAGGGGACACCTCCAGGACTCCTCTTAGAGTCAAGAAATTTGAAACATACATTTCTCTAACATTAATTTAACTCCAAACCCTTCTGAATAATTCATGAGAGCTGATTTAATGTCATAGTTAAGCCTGGCACTCAGGACAGAGGTCCGGGGCTCCTGCCGCAGACGGAGGATTTCATCAGTTCTTTTGGGGTAGGGGAAACAGAACTGAGGTTACATCACAAGGAAGATTTTGCTACCCCAGGTGCCTTTGATTGTCCCACCCCGTGACAGGCAAGATTGCAAGGAAAAGCGGGAGTAGAAGCGAGTAACTTCCTTATTTCTGTCTCAGACTGCCTGCTGGGAAGGCAGGAAGGTAAAGGAGAGCAGGAGCTCCCTGTCCCTCTGCCTCGCTCTGCCTCCACCACTGCTAATAGGGATCAGAAACAGAGCTTCTAAGTTTCTTAAGCAGCATCAGATTACCCACACTGATGGATAGCAGATGTTACCCTTTAAAAGAAGAAAGCACCCTGAGATGAGAAAACGCCATTTTGTTCTTCATTCACTAAATGAGAGGAGCTATAAAGTGCTGGAAAATGGTAGTTTACAAAGCACTAAAAGGAAGACTTGCAGTTTGGCATGTGACCAATACTGAAAAGAGTGAGTTTGGCTTCAACTATCATCTTGTGTGTCTACAGGCAGGGAAATTAGCTGAAGGGATGCTCATTGCTTGAACTTTTTATTTGTAAAAGTAAACGGTTTAGAGGGGCTTGCTTCATCAGCATGACTGCTGCTGCTGTCCCACCCTCTCACAACCTAGGATGAACTGGAAAACTAAATCTACGAGGGGGCCCTGTCCCCAGGCTCTGGGAACTTACTGAGCAAAGCTGACTTCCATGAACTCAGGATTTCATTCTACAGGGCTTTGGTACATTACTGTGCTAAAACTATCAAGGACTCACATTCCTGTTATGCGGTGTAGCCTGAAGATTAAATGCTGTTTGATGTTGCTGGATTTTTGGAAAAGGACATAGGTGAAATGGAAAAAAATCATTTTATAGGACTTACCAGCATTCAATTCCAAAGCAGTTTTCTAATGCCAGGTGTTCTTTCTTTTTACAGACAGCAAAACTAACATATGTGTATTTTGACCAAGGTCAGAGAGTGGCAAAATAGTCAGGTTTTGTTAAATCCCAGAGACCAAATTCCTCCCCTTTAAGTACAGTGTGCTGATGCATGGAACCATGCTGCTAAGTCACTAAGCAGTGCTAAGCAAAATTGTTTGTTTTTCCTGATACAAGGCTAGAATGCTATCACTGATGATAATTCAGATGTAAAACTGATGAGCTGCAATAGAAAACTATGACAGCTTTAGTCTTGGGACTCTCATTTTACTGAAAAGCAACAATTATGAATACTTGTTAATTATTCTCCTTGTATTACACAAGATCCTATGTTTAAATGGGACTCAGAGGTCATTACTTACAGATGTTCAAAGGCCAAAAAGTTGTCTTTAAGACACATGAGGAGCTAGGGAAAAAAACACAACTGTGACAAGAGAAGTTGGTCTTAATACATCTTGTACTGAAGTCTCTGTTTTTATAAATGCTAATCATTTCCTAATGCTGTAGATGACACCTACTGGGCAAATGAAGGCCTGGCACATCCAGCCCTCTGAATACTATTTCCTGAAACTGCTGATGAGAACAAATACTTTTTACCCTCTGCAATAAGATTTTATTGCACCTTTTACACAGGCAGGCAATTCGTAACTGCTAAGAGGAAAGCCAAAAGTACACACCCTCAACTAGCTAAAAAATACAGGATAAAAAGCATCTCTGTGTTTGCAGGGGACGGAATGCCTAAATTGATCTCCTGACAATATTGCTTTTACTGAAGTCTAAATAGTCACTCTGTTTTGTTAGCATTGTACAGAGCATTAGGGAAAATACTACTTGTCTTTTTTTTTACTACTGGTCAATTTTCTTTTTCTTTGCAGCCTACTATAATGATAACTTTGTTACAGCATCCCATTACCAATCAGTGTTAAAAAATGGAATAGCAGTGTGCTAGAGTACATCAAATACAAGCAATATTAATGGAATAGCGAAAAAGAAAACACTGAAAATTCTCCTTTTATATTAGTTAATTATTCACATTGGGACTTACAATAGACTTTCAATGTATAACAATGATATTAGGTACATTATGCAGGTTGTTGCTCGTATTACTTTCTAGAGAAACTGATTTGAAGAGCAAATTTCTATCAGCTCAAACTGCAAAAGCATGCAGCCTAAACACTAGGGGTACTCTTCTCGAAGTTAGTCTGTATTCTATATTGTTCACTCATTGGTGTAACTCCACTGATGAAAATTCCAAGTATTTAGAGAAAAAAACATAAGATTATTGCTCCTCATTAGAATTTATAAGAAGAAAAACCACTTCCACACACTTTGCATGTGAGCTACAGTGATTAACTGCATATATTAGATATTTGCAAGCATAATTAGTTAGCTGTCTGCACAACTCAAATTACCCAGGAAACACTTTATTCTTGATGCTAATTGCAACCTGATGTGCCACAACTGCCCACAACTTTTTCTGTAAACCAAGACACTTAAATAAATAGAAAAAATAGTTTAGAAATTTAGTATCTTAAAAATTGATTCCATCTTTATTAATAGTAAAATTTCTAACAAACTTTTATTCAAATAAGAAAATTAAAATCCATACAAAAAAAAATGAAGAAAGCTGTACATTCAGGAGTGATCCAGAACTTAGCTCTGCCCATGCAGAAAATGATGCCACATAGTAAGGTCTCCAGATCCCCAAAGAAATGAGAGACTTGCACAGTGTCATGGGTTTTTTTTTAATACACCAGTTTTTGTAAGCTGCTCAATTTTAATAAGGAAATTCACTTTGAGCTGTTGGGCTTTGAATGCTCATGTACATATTCTCCCATATGTGATAAGAATACATGGGGCAGTGTGCTTCTCCCAGTATCACTGGTATTTGGAAAGTTATAGGAACTTTGTATACTTTACTCTGTAAAGTTTTCTTCACGGGAGAGAACCCTGAATATACAGTTCCCACCAGCTGAAACATGGAGACCTTTACCTCATGCAGTCACATCCTCCATTTTTCTTTCTGGAAGCATTAAGGTAAAATCTCACCTGGCACTGTTCGGGAGTTGAATATATTCATGTAGAAATCTATCAGTAGTTCAGTGAAGAGATTCAGAGGTACCAGAGCACTCAGAGAGGCTGTTCCTTTCGACGGCCAGATCAAATTCAAACCAAAGACACAGGCCAGGCTGGATGCTGTCATTCTGTTATATATGCTCTCCTGTGAAACCTGGGAAAATATAAAAATGAACAGGTGTATGCAGACACGTGCCCCAGAGAGTGAGAGACAAGACACCATCCTGAACTGAGAATGAACCAATGATGGGAGTAGACCCTGGCCACAGTATATCGCTGGCTTCTTAACAGTCTCAGGGCTGACTATGTAGCCTTGAGCTATGGGGCTACTGCAGTCTGTGTTCCTCAAGTACAAGATAAGATGTCAGTAAGCCAAGCAAAAAGGTTTAACTATTTCCTTATGCTAGGAAAAATGTTTCCAATCCTTCTATATGGAATCTATTGTTATGTGCTGAGGGGAAGGACAGCTACCCCATCTGCTTCAGTACTAGGTCCCCTAAAGAATAAGCCATGAGGAATTCTGGAGCTGTTTGCAGCAGTTTAGAAGGATTTGTTTTTCACCCACTGATGCATGACTTCACTTCCAAGCACCTCAACATCCACCCAGTTCCTCTGATGCAATGGAGGTGATAATGAGCTATAGGTAAAATACACAGAACTGAAACCTGTTCTGTGCCCAGATGATGTTTCCTACTTTTATCTGTGAATGTGAGCTCAGAATTGGGTAGCAGTAGATATGATTTTTTTTTTTTTCTCTGTGTGAGCTTGGCATGGAATCTGTGTGTGTTTTCCTCTCCTGCATTGCGTGGCTGGTATCCTAAACCCCATATGGCCTGGGTGTCCTGTCTGACAAGTTCTCTGCTATTGTAAGGAGCCAGCAAACCAAAGGTGTTCTTGATTCTTCCTCACCAAGGTAATTTAGTTCTTCTCAGGCTGATGCCTGCAGTTGTTGATTAGTAATCTTTCATGGAAGACCATGCAGTCACAAACTGTTACTCTGAAGCTGTCATCTTAGAACAGGGAATTATTGAGCAAAATCTCTCATGTATTCTTTCAGGTACAATGTCAAGTAGAATAAGAAAGCAAAAATTCTCCTTCTGACTGCCTCCTGAAAAAGTAGTTATGTAATACTATGAAAAGCCTGAGGACACCAGAGGAAAATCTCTAAAATCTTTATGATTATGTGAACACTTCTTAGCATATGCATAAACTCCAGTTGCCCTCTGCTTGGTAACACAGATTTCATTCTCCATCATCTGAGGCAGAGCTACACTAAACCTTATCTGTGAGTCATGAATGAGGTTGACACTTAGGAATTCAAGACACAGGCACCTTGCTTCACTCCAAAATGCACAGCAATGCCTTCTTCAGCAGATGAAAGAAAAAGCGTGTAACTGATTCCAACTCTCTCCATAATAATCTTTGCTGGCTTGCCAAGAGCTGCAAGCAGGAAAACCTTGTCACAACAGTGGTAATGGCTTTATCCCTCCCTGAGGGGAATCAGCTACACATCATCTCACCCCCCTCACTACTCCAATGCCAGATTTCTTTCTTGAATGACATGAACACATCTACTTCATCTACAACACCATGATGAGCAGCTGATTTTTAATTCCAAAACTAGACCATGTAAAGACAGCATGCAGTCAGCCAATCTCTTTATGGGCTACTCCTCTAAATAACTGCACCCCAAAGCTACATTCTATCCAAGAGATACAAAAGACGTTTAGCATTTGGATTAATCCCCTTGACTCCTTTGATTTCCTCACAAAGTTAGTAACCTTTGTCTCAGTTTCAGTTGAAAATATACTTGATCTGTCAATTTGACAAGATAATAAAGAAAATTCTCCAAGGACCTAGATCATATCTTAAAAGGGATCATCCAAGGACCTAGATCATATCTTTGAAAAATATTACAACAAAGAACTACATAGCTCCACTTTGTTGGCTTTTCCCCTTCATTGGAACATGTATATAAAAAACAGTAACTAATGACAGCCTATACTGAAAGGCAGTCCTCTAGAAAAATAATACTTGTACATTGTAAAGCTCATCACTGGGAATAAACACATGTTGCCACATCAACAAATACAAAATATTCATCTTCACTATCCCAAAATAAACACCAAGTTCATCCCAGAAAAATTGTGATGATTTTGGATTCCATGAATTTGCATCCCTGCACTATCATCAATACTGCAGGAGACAGGCAGTATACTACCAGACACCTACGGTACTACCTAATGAACTTAAACAGTGAAATGCAGAGGGTAGAAACATCTGATTACTATCACACTTTAAAAATGGCAAGGACATCACCATCTCTTTGGTTTCTCAGTCTCAATGCTGAAAGGAGCTCCACAAAACATTTTCAAAAGAAAACGACTAGATATTAAAACACCTCACAAACTGACTGGAAATACAAGTTTCTGTCCCCCCCTTCTCAGCTGCCTTGTAGGCATGCCAACTGCTTGTGTCTGCTCTGTGAGGCTTAGTCATCTAATCCTTCCCAACATGCCCTGTCATCTCCAGCCACCCCCAAGCTTTGCTGCTGCTTAATTACACTTTTTAATTGGACAGGCAATTGAGATAAAACAGTAATGCAGAGCATTTTTTTTTTCCCAGTGTGCATTTGGCTTTAACTTTGCTGCTTCAGTTACAGATCTGAAGCATAGCTCGTGGGCCCCAAAACTCTATTTCTTCTAGTTGGTCCAAGTCTGACATTTTGAATTTGGAAGGTTTTTGCAGTGGTTCTTTCAGCCAACTCAGCCACCCTTCCCCTGCATCAGGCATGACTGCAGGGACATAAATAAGCAGCAGAGAGGAAAAGTGTGTGAGTATAGACAGGGGGCTATATCAGCTGGTACAAAAACCAAAGACACACCTATAAAATCACAATCTAAATTATATTATCGTCTCTACAAACATTCCTGATTATTTAGCTTTAGAGTGTTGTGGAAAGTACAATTACTGTTTTCTACTAAATGGTTTCTGGCTTCAGAACTGGACAACTGTAGCTCTCTGACTGCTTTGCCAAATGAAGCCTCAAAGAAGGCTTCTTTTGCACGTGCATTCATAAATCCACTTCACTGCATGTGCAACACAGGGCTTGTGGAACACAAACAGTAGTTTGCACACCCATCTTTTGAGAAATTGGCTTAGCAAGCACTGACATTTTGTACAGATATAATTCAGGGACTGACTTGTGAAAATGGCCTTTGTTTTCCCTCTTGCTCCTGGTTGCCCAATTCTGCCTAAGGACCCCAGTCCACTGCAGCTCCAAGAGTCCACCGCAAATCCCTCTCTAGCTAGCAATCAGATGCACTGCAAAGTGGAGATGGGCAGTTTATACCTTTCACAGTGCTCTCAGCTAATAGCTGGCAAAATCGCTGCTAATCTAAGGTTAAAGGATTTGGACCTATTTCTGAAATTCAAGTCTGTTACTTCTGTAAGAATGGCACTGTCTCTAGTACTACTCCAGCTCCAAGTTCCTTGGACTAGAAGGAGCTGTTTCATTAAGTAAGGGGGTTGGGACTCCAGAAAAAATAAGAATGTTTTTTTTCCCTGTCTCCCATATGCCTGTATCAAACTTGGAGTGTTAAAAACCTGCATCTAGTGATTACAATTCATCCCACTTCATGAAATTACCACAAGTACCTCTTGCACTACTCAAGGCTGAGCTCATGGAAGAATTAAATTGCCTCTTATATGTAAGAAGGTTGAAGCTTGCAGGTAAAAAATAGGATTATTGGTAGAGTGGTCTGTTAAAGTTTGAATTGTGGCAGCTTGTACAGTAGACCAATCTGCAATGAACTGAAGTCTCTAGCTCCTAGATTGTTTCATGTTCCCTTGACCTTTCCAAATGCAAATATTCCCTGAGATATTAAGGCTGAAAAGCCATGGATCAGCAAAAATTGCAGATCTGAGCACTAGTATCAACTTGATGCTGTGCTTTACCTAACAAGGCATACTCAAAAATAATGCTATGTTCTGTCGCCCAATTACAGAAAACACTATGTAGTGCTTTTGCACACCTCATTAACACCTCAAGTGCTCAGCTCTTAAGAAGTGCGTTCAGATGGTGCATCTATTATTGGAATAAAGTCACACAATTCATAACACTGAGGAAAGATATAGTTGCTAAAATAATAGCAAATGACATGAGTGTTTCCTTAATGGCATTAGAGTTCAGCTAAGCAACAGTAAATGAAACATGTGGGTATTACAGGAACCTTGCAAGTGCTGTCTGAGTGAGGGTGTATCAATGTGTTTTCTTTAATCTTGCTTTTCTCTAGTATTTTGATAGAAAAAGGGATTAAATGTACTTGTTTCTGAAATATGCTATTGACTAGAATATAGAAAACATAATTGTAGCCTACGAACAGTTACTGAGGGCTAATTTCTTCACTGGTGAAAATCAGCGTCATTCCACCTACATTGCATTGGAGGGTGATTAGGACTTCTGAAGGCTAGATCACTTTATTGTGTCAGCTACACAATGACCCTCAATTTTAGGCATCTGAATTTGGAAAATGCAATCTAGAGGAGGCAATGCATTGGATAAGGCAGAAGGAAAGGAAATTACCATCATTTCCTGCACATAAACTGGCAACAAAAGGATGCCACTAAGCTAACCCTAGAACTGTTTGTAATGGGTTTCTCCCAAACCCTTACACTTGTAGGGATTCCAAAAACTGGGATAAAAAAGAAAATTAACAAGTCAAAATGTAGGACAAAACATATATAATTTATTAATCTGAATCATACCAAAAATCCTTGCAAAATGATGTTTGAAGTTTTTCATTAAACACTGCATTAAATTACAGAATGAAAGGCAATTTTAAATAGCAAAATGCTGTTTTTAAAGTTTAACATAAAATATTTTGCTGACTGTTGCTCTAAAGCTCATCAATATTTTTGTCATTTTCTAAATAACACTAATTCATTCACTGTTTTAATTGCCCAAGATTTATACTTTGGAGAAAAAGGTGATTTCACCTAATTTTTCTCTGGCATCAAAAATTACACAACCATTTTTTCAGAGGTTTTTTTTTTCCCCACTCCAAAATAGGAAAAAACCCAAGCCTAAATCGATAGAAACATACATTTGTGGNATTTAAATTTTGAGAAAAAGGTTATTTCCCCTAATTTTTCTCTGGCATCAAAAATTACACAACCATTTTTTCAGAGGTTTTTTTTTTTCCCCACTCCAAAATAGGAAAAAACCCAAGCCTAAATCGATAGAAACATACATTTGTGGAGTGGAGAGGACAGAACTTTAAATATTCCAGTGCAGGCAGAGTTCTACTAAAATTTACCCAGTAGTTTTCATGACATGTAAAGAATTTCATGGGGAAGAGATGGCCAGATCATTGTTTAGCACTAACTTTTACTAGAACTGGAGCGCTCTGCATCTGGAGTTCATTCCATTGGCAGGTACTGCACAACAACCTCACCATCCTTTCTAAACTACACAGTTTTACTTCCTGTGGAGATATCACATATTGCATTAACAAGAACAGATTTAGAAATGAAAGACCAGTGCTATTTTGGAAATGTTGCTTACACTCACCAGATGAAGGAAGCATATCAGATACTTCAGAACAACATAATTGTGCTCAGGAAGTCCTTGAATGATTTGTTTACATCTGGTGACTCGTAAACTGCTCTCCACACCTGCAATATCAAAGTCAGTTCAGTCTTAACTCCAAAACATAGAAATATTACCAGAAATAATACCTCATATGTGTCTCTTGGAATTACTTTAGATAGCTGTCTGTAAAATTAACCACAAAGTTCAGCTCTACTGACATTCACAACCACAGTAGCAGTTAGGGTTATCCCTTTGTATGTGCCTATCTTATTTTGCATTATCATATATCTGGCTAAGACTAACTTCCGGAGTATTGATTCAGTAAAATACCCAAAATAATTTATTTGCTAGAGAGGACTTTCAGAGGTCTTGATTTGAATCCCATTATGTCTCTACACACTGAATCCAGACATCTGCTTTTTATGCTTTGATTTTATTCTTTCTGAGACATAGTAAAGTGCCAGAAGAGTGTTTGGGGCAGGACTGAGTTTAAAAACACTTTCATGATCCTGAAGGAAACTTTTCTGTCTCAGCAAACATTTATTAGAAAGTCATTTGAGAGGGCAAGAATTTTCTAGAGATGAACCTGAGCACGTTCATTAACCCATTTCTACAGGTGGTCAAAACCAGAACTGAAACCCAAACTCTTTGTACCATGTAGGCAGTCTGGGTGAGCATCATACTAACTCTGGACTATATTTCAGATGCTGTGTAAAATGTCTTTTTTCTTCTTTTTTTTTTTTTTTTTTTTTTTTT
>NDXB01003300.1:20513-48015 GCA_002631895.1 Agapornis roseicollis | reverse complement strand
CGTTTATTTTCGAGTCGTTGTAAAATGTTGTTTTTTTTTTTTTTTTTTTTTTTTTTTTTTTTTTTCCTGAACAATATTGTAATTATTTTAATACTGAAAGTCTAACACCAATTTGGAAAAAGGTCTGATCATCCCTGACCTAACCAGCCCATCTGTTCTGATGGTATTTCTACAGTTGTTGCATTTCTTTCTCCCTGACACAGCTAGAGGCACACATAAGAATATGTGCATTCACAAACTTCCAGCATGTTAAATGTTCCCTTATGCTCTGAATTAAATACATGAAGCTATACTATGGTGAGCCGTGTTGACATTTCCCCTACTGCAAAGCTAGCAGTTCCCATAAACCACAGTAATCGAGCCAAATATTTTTTTTCTTTGTCAGCCTTCTGCAGAGTAAATAATGAAGGAAGTTTCGCATACTGGCTAAAGGAATACTTGTTAGCAGCTTTCATGACCAAAGAAGTTATTTGACAATTAGAAGCTTCAGGATTTTATTAATTTTTCAATCACTCAGCTAATTTATTTCACAGATCCCATCAATGCCTCTTTAAAAACATGTTTCATAGAAGACACTAAAGAAAAAAGTTTCACCATGATTTCAAAGTACTGGAAAGCAGAGATACTCTGTTCCTGGGTTTGCAGGTTAAGAGTTGGAATAGATGCATCAGAACACTGCTCTTGTATCTTTCAGAAGACAGAATGACAGTTTTCAAATCATCACATGACAGCTGTCTGCAACCACACACCTTCAAAGCTCCCTTCTGCACTGTATTCAAGCTTAAGATCTTTTACAGGATATCACTACAGCATCAAGAAAAGATAGTGGACATTACACTTCATAGCAAGAAAGCCCAATCACAGAACTATTCAGGTTGGAAGGGATCTTAAAAATCATTTAGTTCCAAACCCCTGCCATGGACAGGAACACCTTCCGCTAGACCAGGTTGGTCAAAGCCCCATCCCACCTGACCTTGAACACTTCTAGGGATGGGGCAGCCACAGCTTCTCTGGGCAACCTGCGCCAGTGTCTCATCACCCTCATAGTGAAGAATTTCTTCCTTCTATCTTTGTATTTTTTGGGCACAGTATAAGAAATTTTTCGTAGAATACAGTATGCCTAGCTACAGCAATCTTGCTGTACTTCCACACTTTACAAACATGTAGCAATTGAGATTTATCCCCAGTCTGAATTATTTTAGTGCCCTACCCCAACAACAACAATCATTACAAGTGATGATTACCTACACTTTTGAACAGTACCAGTCCATGGTTACCAGAGGTATGCTAACAGACTCTGTTGGAAGCCATACTCCATTTAGATACAATTTCCTCAAAAAGCAGGTTTAGGGAAAATGCATGCTTGTGAGTTGTGACTGGGAGCCCTTATGGGTTTCCTGCTAGCTTGTCTATTGCCTGGATGGCAAAATACCAGTCTCTACGAGTACTAGGTACTGACTCCCAGGTACTCTGGGATCTCAGATATTCAAGCCCCATGTGTTAGGGGGTTACCCTGCCAGCATTATAAACTCTAGTCCCTGACAAAGCCCACATAATTGAAGCTTTATAGTTCATCGTTTCATGTGGTGCCAGGTCTTTAGGTAATCAATGTCTTCTTCTGGCTTTAGATTCTTTCTTCCCCAATCCATTATCCCATGGGAATAGTTGCAATGAAAACAATCTCCTCCAAAAAATTTTGTTTCCACAATTCTGCCAATTCTGCTACTAAAACTAAAGCTGCTTTGACATATTCTGCATCACTGAGACTGACTCAGTGCTGTGCCATGACATAAGGATGGAGCTTTCCCCGTGAGAAGTCTGATCCGATTCTTAATAATACAGCATGATATACAGATAAACTACTAAACCTTGTAAAAGGCAGAAAGAGTCTTTGTAAGCCTGACCACTTTGCTCTGGCACAGATTATGAGGTTGTCCATCCATGGCAGCAGTGAAACACTGATAATATTATGTACCCACAACTGTGTCATGGTTACCAAACAGCAGTGATTATGCGTTAGCCTGGTCCACTGCAACTTGCTATGTAAATTTTTCTAAACCTTATATATACTTACTTGTTATTCCAATGATATGATCATAACACTCAAACGTTAGCAATGGCTGAGGAAGCTCCCTAAGGAATGTCTTTAGGATAACAGCAGGAATATGAATATCTTGATAATCATCGAAATTCACAGTCTTGCCTTAAAGGAGAAAAAGAAGAAAAAATGGTATTCAATCATATATTTTACTTTTTGTTTAAACTACTGCTTAAAAACTATTTCACTCTTAAAAACTGTACATTTTGGATAGAAAAACTCTTGGCTGTCTGCTGCTAAACTCCTGGGATTTTATTTTGTATTTCTCATAGTTCTATTTATCTTTTTATAACAGATTTTCCCCATAAAGGCATTTCATAAAATGACTTCATAGGGAAGTCAGTGACTTTCAAAATTACTTCACTGTATTTCATAAATTAGGTAAAATTATATTTCCTTGCCATAACCATGGAAAAAACACCAGAGGCAAAATGACAGAGATATTGTACTTTGTATCTACAGTATAGTGAAAAGAGGCAATTTTAATGTTCTGGGAAAAAAAAAAAGACCATCCATTTTTGACTTTTACCTTATCATTCATTAGCTGCTACAAATATAAGCTCTGGCCTAACATCAGCTGATGATTTGCTATTCAGTAAGCATTAGGTGTCTGCTGCTGTCTTTCAGGTTTCTGTACTAGCGCTCTTATTATTCTATGTTACAAAGGATTTTTGTGATTAATTATAAGAAAAGTAACATTTCCGCTTCACCAACAAAACTAAGATCAACAAAACCCTCACACTATTACTAGTGATGGTACCATGATAGCTCACCCTGATTGTAGAGTTTCTGAACGTCTTTGATAGTCTGGATGCTGGCTGACCTTCTGAAGAGGCCCTCTACTTGTAGTCCTGAAAAACAATTAATGCAGGTCTTGTCTGTAGAAGCTGTCACTCTCTTGTTTTTCACTATAGGCTCATTTGAAAGGAGAACATAGTGATACACTCATTTTTTGGAAATAAAGTCCTTGAGAATACAAAGTTGGATCAAATCATGTTTCAGCACCGCCCACAGCACTTTCTTTAATGTGTCACATAGAAATAATACCAACTTTCCTTAAATGTTTTAGAGTGTCTTGCCAACTGTAATTTTTCATCAAAAATAGCTTTCAATTGCACCTAATGACATAGAAGCAAGAGATTTTGATTTGTACAATTTTTTTTTTAAACACCCGCTCCAACTCAGTGTATCTGAAAAACTGAGCAGCAAACCACGCCTGTAAATCTGCTATTCTTCTTGTTTTAATCTTTAGCAAGCTAAAAAGGGAATTTGCAAAGATTCTCTAGGCTCCCTCTTCTGCCAGTGCGCCAGACAAGATCCTTTAGGCTAGGGAATACTTCATAGGATCTTTGGATGAGAGAGCCTACGTCTTACCATGGGAGGTGAACTGGCCTCTCCACTGTAAATGTAGTTTGGGGCAGACCTCTCTCTGGAAGCCAGTGGGATTTAGCACTCTGCCTGCCCATGGTATTTTGAAATATCTGATTCTAGTCTTGAAGCACTTATGAAATATTTATCATACATCTCCAGTTGTGCACTAACCGAAATCTGACTTCAGCTACAGAGGAAAAATGTTAATAGACAGCACCCAAAGAAGGATCTGATTTGGACAACAACTTTAAAGGTAAGTTATTTATCTGAATGATTATGCAGAAAAGAACGGGGACAAGAAGTGTTACTTTTCTTGCAACCTGGGTTACACTTCTTGCCTTTTAGTTTGGTAAAATCCCCATTTTCCTCTCTCTCTCCTTCTCACCAGTTTGTGCTGTTCCTGCCATGCAGCAGGTAATGCAGTTTGGCTCATATGTAAGCTAAATTGGAGATTCTTACTGGAAGCAGAGTAATGTAAAATACTAGCCTATGCTGGTCTGACAAAACATAAAACTGTTGACATTTTAAGAAGTGTGGCAGACAACCCACTGACTTAGAGGGACTGCTATATGCTTCTTTATATGAGTGTAGAAGATCAAATTGTCTTTTTTAGTTTTTCATGCTTATCTTTCAGCAGGTAAGTAGCCAGACTGAAATCAGTGTTTATGTATTTCAATTAAAGTACACATACATCTATTTGCATGATGAAGAATATTGCTCTAGAAAAATTTTGAGTCATACATTAATGAAAGATATTCAGTCATTCTTGTAAATTCAACCAAGTTGCATTTGTACTTTATATATGAAAAAAGTAAATAAATACAAAATTCCTTAATGAAACCATTCCTTACAGAATAGCACTTAGTACTGTTGATACGAATTCAGATCAATATACTAAAAGAACTGATAATGTACTACTGATGTAAATTTTCATAGACTTCTTTGAAAGACTTCTGCAAATAACCCCAGGCGCTACTTGAAAGTGCTCTGCTGACCAGATTTAGAGGCTTAGCTGGAGCTTAGCTGAAAACAGCTCCTAGTTACTTTCTAAGCATTCATGCCCTTGCCTGTTAAATTCCAGGTTGAACACTAAAAATTCAGCCCATGCATTCAGTACTAGGAGTACAACCTCTCAAACTGCAACATCTAAGAAGGACATGTGTGGTGACTAAAGGAACCAAATGGACAATAATTCTGATCTATCTGACCACTTGCTTTATTCCAGATCAGATCATGTTTCGGGTGAATAAAGTTACGGCAAAACAACATCACCATGGTGAAATTGTTCCATTAGATTTCTAGTGCCACCTGTCTAAAGACGTTGCTTTGGAAGAGGCACTGTGAACAGCTAGCTCATCAAGGCATTGCCTTCAGCAAACAAGAACAACAATAATTTCCTAATTTCCTGAGAATTTGTAGAATTTTATGCTGGCTGTCAGTGGACTAGGACTAAAGTTTTCTGTAGAAACAAGTTTTTCAGATTCAGGACATAAACGCTTGCAATTGTGTTTGCAGGAATTAGGTTAATAGCTGATGTTGTAATCTGATGTGAATCTCACTGTATAAACTACAATGTAATAAATATCAATTTTTAACATGTTTATGCCTTTATTGGCTAAGCTTTTGAGAGTCTAATTAAAGACATTAATCTGTAGCACAGACGGCAGCTGTACTTGTCTGGCCCTGCATCCCATCAATGTTACTGTAATGGCACATAATACTAAGCTCTTCCTGGGTATGTTTTTGAGAGAAGGGAAAAGCAACTTTTACCCTCATATGCAGAAATCTGGGATACAGGCAATATCTGTGCTTCTTCCAGAATTCATTTACCATGTCAGCTGAAATGAATCAATAAAGAGCAATTTGTTTGATCACAGGTGGCAACAAGCCAACTACCAAAGCAGGTATTCTCCAATCCTTCTTAGATTTGTGGGCAACCTACCCAAGTGACACAGTTTAGTGTGGGGTGTCCCTGCTTATGGCAGGGGGGGTGGAACTAGATAATCTTAAGGTCCTTTCTAACCCTAACTATTCTATGATTCTATGGCATAACACTAATTAAATAAAAGTTACTGCAGTTCTTTGGGAACAAGAAAAATCTATATTCTTCTTTTAAAGTAAAAGAACCACAATAGCAAAAGAGCCACCTCTTTTTTTTGCATAAAAGATACTCAGACCAGAAAATAATGTAGCAATTTTTAAATAATATATGGGTCATAACTTCAGCCTACTCGTAAAGAGAAATATGAGTCAACAGCAGTTATGCTGTTGAAGGGAGAAAACAATGAGCCTGGGTCCAGAGACAGTGCTTTGCAATATATTTTCCTGAATTCTGTGATGTGCGTGAACTGAGAGAGATACTTTTTTTGGAAGTCTGTAAGTGTATTAATTGCTTTCAGTGCTTTCTGTGTTTTTATATAGGGCAGGGAAAAGCTACCTGAAAACATGATGGCATTGCCTGTGTCATATAACCTGAACAGCATTAGCATATACCCCCAACTGTGATCTCATAATAAGCAATGGGAAGGAGGAAAGCTACCTGAAGCCTCTCATAGGTTATTCCACTGTGATGGATAAATGCACAGCCTTATACACAGTCAGGAAATATTTTCTTCAATCTTGTATCTTCTTTTTCAGACACTAAAGGAAAAACAGCTACTTCTTGGAACTACCATAATTAAGCTAACACAAGGTGCCCACACTAAAACAAAATTAATCCCTTTGTCTTCTTTTTGCAGACAAAATTCATGCTAGAGCTACCAGAGTTATGTGATGAGGAAACAAAAAAGTCTAAAGATAATCCTGGTCATTACAGCTCAAAGCATTCAGTTTTGTCCTCCTAAACCCAACATTTTGAAGCAGCCTATTTAATTTTTGTTAGTGGTGTTTTTCAATCAAATGCCATTTACAGCATGACTCATGTCAGCTGTCACTTTAAAGTGAATTTGTATGCATGTGTATGAGTTGAACTATTTTGTCATTTATAGCATGGGTAACACTGTCCACACAGAATACCAACCCTGGAGCAGCAGTGCTTGCCAGAACACTGCTAGAGGATGACTGACATGGGCTTTCGAATTCTGATAAACATGCAGCTGTGTGTCACTCACATACTCTACTACTGCTGCAGAGCCTCACACAAATCAGCACGAACTGCTCCCTGCTCTCACCAAAAAAAGACAGATAGCTAGCTAGCTAGATAGGACTTTTGCTACCCTTCACTAAACTCACCAGACTAAAAGGAGTGAAATTTTATTTAAATATTAAGCGTGGGGAAAACACAGTGTGTGACTAGTGAAGGAGCCATCTGTATTCAATGAAAAACGATTCTGCAATTGAGAACTTAACTGACTAATTATTTCAATGTCAATAATCATAAATGAAAACAGGCAGGCACTTCATTCCATATTGAAATAAGATGGTTTTTACCACAAAATTTCACAGTACAATGACACAACTTTGTCACATTCTGAGTTAATAAACTGTTGCTAAAAATACTTAACCCCTTTATGCCCCCCCAATCAGTTGTCCCAAAGGAAAGACACAGAAAATCAAAACTGATAAAGATAAATTAAAGCAAAACATGCTGTCACATTGCTGCAAACAGAGAAAGGGAGACGAGAAAATTACATTCTTTTTCTTTCAATCATCCCTGATTTGAGGGTTGCTGGCACCAAAACCCTTTGATAATTTGCTTTCAGAAGAGAAAAAGCAGAGCAAGCATCTAAATTCCTTCTGTCCCAACCTGAGTTTGGAAATGTTTCTTTTCACTAGGGTCTTGCCAAGTCTCAGGAAGCGTCCATCCTGATTTGAAAGAGATTATCATTCTCATCAATACAACTGATTGAGACATCTTCTTGCAGATTACCTAATTCTAGTAAGATTCCTTTTTAAGAATTAGAAATAATTTATTTCTGATAGGAGGGCTCATGAGTTTATAGCATATTTTAATTGTGAATTTTAACGTTTAGGTCAAATTTGAGTTTTGTTGTGGGTTTATTTTTAGGGGGTGTGTGGTTGGGTTTTTGTTTTTGTTCGTTTGGTTGGTTGGTTTTTAAGCTAGAATACAGTACAAGTTTGAGATGGCATAGCCTTTCTTTCCCTTTGTGCAAAGAATACAGAACAAGTGAGTGTGCTGTCTGTACTCTCTAAAGATGATTTGCAATGCAAGAAGGAACATGGAAGATCAAGGGCAGAGAGGAAGAGAAGGAACAGTTCTAGCTCTACTGAAAAGCTGAGTGGCAGCAAGAATGTAGAACTGTGCATCCTCCAAAGAATCCAAAATGTACTTGTGTCCTTGCAGTTTTGAATGGCACAGTTTCTAGCCTTTGGATTTATGAATGAATATTCCCAGTTTACACTTGGCACCTCTAAACATAATTTATTTACAATGCCTGAGCACCAAAACCACAAACTGTTTATTACAAGGTTCATTTTTATTTGATGGTACATGAACCAGTCTTGAGATTTATCTCATCTCCATGAACCCTAGGTAAAAACATTCATATGAAAACAAAAGAGCCAAGAACTCAGACTTGTTTATATGGCCCATGTCAGGCTTTCCCAGTGTTGCATTTTTAAAAAGTATTTGATTGATCACAAGATGTGGAGGCCTGGAGGAAAACTTGCTAAGCTGCAGCAATCCAAACCTATTCAGAATGCATAACCATCCATCTCTACCTGTTCTGACTATCACCACCAGAATGTATTCATTCACATTAAAAAATGGAACCAAAACTTTCTCCATCAGCAAGATTTGTTGTGCTTCATGGAGGAGATGAGGAGGAAAGATTAATCATGTTTACCACTGCTTCTGCTATTGAACAGATAAAGGACAGCTTTAGTTGTCACTATAATCATACCATAGGATATTTTTTACTTTATAATTAAACTTCTATAGCATGGTCGTTACCATTCCATTTTGAAGTCTTAGCCATTGCTGAGGATTTTCCTGTGATATCACAAGACAATTTTGAACAAAAATTGTGCTGCAAAGCATTCCCAGTCAACAAAAGAGATGAGGTAAGAGAGAAAGACTTGGCAATGGGGGCTACTGCAAGATAATTTCCCTATAGAGGACAGCTATCTTTCCTGTTTTATAATTCTGTAGTGTGATTCCTTCACCATGAGTTTATTGTTCCATTACTTCTGAGCTGCTGCTGATCTCACACAGTCTCTTTCGTAATCAGTTCTTCTATGCAATTTTTTGTAGCTGTTTCCTTATACAGCCATTCCATAGAATGCAAATGTTATCTAATTTTGGAAATTTTAGTAATAATTGCATCAATTTAGCTTTTGTTTTAAATTGTTTAAACCACAGATAAGCATTTCATTTATACCTTTGGCCATAATTGAAAACATAAAACATATTAACAATAATAAACCTACTTCTATATTTCAAATTGGCATTTTGCATGACCAATACAAATTACAGTGTATTACTATTTCAAATGGACTTGAGCAACATTCCTGCTGCTTGTAACCTGAGATTTTTATGCAGGTCTAAATAGTGCAGTTTATACCCACCATAATGAATCAAATAATTCCCTTAAAAGCTGTCACCTAACCTCCAGACGTTTGGGGGTTTGTTAACAAAATATGGATGTTGCCAAGCAGTTTTACTTTTAGTGTGCATCAGTTAGTACACCTAAATTGCAGGTCAGAGTTTAAAAATTAAGACAGCGTGGTGAATTGTATTAACTAAACTAATTACTAACTAAATTAATTACTGACTAAACAAACACCAAAACCACCAGCCATACACTACATAGCTTTTAACTTATCACAGTACTTTATATCCAATCTGTAATATGCTTTTCTAGGAAGAGACACATGTAAGTAAAAGACACAAATGGGAACTTCTGCTCTGACATCTTTCTTGAGTTTAAAAGTAGAATCGCATTTCTGAATCCTAAATGCTATGACAGATACACCTGCCTCAGAGGCTGGGCACTCTGAAGAGAGCAGGCCCTTCTCTGCCCCAGTGTGTTGGTGTAGGCACTGCCAGCAGCTTCAGCCACTCACACAGACCTGTCCCCTAAGCATTATGGAAGCCATACAAAGAATGATACATCCTCCATAGCATGGCCTTACAGAAAAATTGGTTTGAAGCAACAACCCCCATTTAAAGTCTCACTTCCACACAAAGGAAGGGCTGAGGACAAGTGAGAACATATTAACCAGAGAAAGAAAATTACTACCCTGTGGCATGAGTTTGGCCTCTTGGACAAAAGGGCCTGTAAGCAAAGCATCATGATCATTACTGCCAAAGAAGTGACACCAAATTAGAAACACTTATGAATTTTTCTGACAAGAGAGTGAATATTTAGTTAAGCAAGGTAATTTCTCGTGGCATGGGAGACATAAGGTAGTACACAAAAAATACCTTATTTAGTGCAAGTCGAGCCTTGCATTTATAAAGTAGACAGAGGAACTGGCTGTGGTTTTGAGGCTCAGCGTAGAAAAAAATGTCCACTGGTTTGCTGGTTACTGTGATGAACTAGCCACAAATATGATATGTTAAATCTGTTCTTCCTCTTTGAACTAAGTAAGCAATTGGGTTCAGGATGATACCAACCTTCTGAATTAAGGTGACTTCTCTGGTTTGGTCCAGAAGATGGACTCTGAGGTTTAGTCCTAACGGGCTGACGATTTTCTCAGATACTCAGAACCCATTTTAGGAAACCAAATCCTCCCTGTGAAGGTGAGCATGAACTGAAATTAAGCATTTTTAAAATTTTGTATTAAAAACTTTAAAAATATTTTTGTACTCTAAAGCAGAGCTAGACAGTGGTGAACTGGCTACTTTCTCTTCCTTTCTTGAAAAAATTACCTGAAAGGTATTATAGAAATTAAGAAACTTAATTTGTTGTGTTTAATGTAATAGTGTCTGGAGCATCAGCTCATTTACATAATACAAACAGATGTAGTATCTGCTTACAGTGGATTCTTTAGTCTCTCTTAAGGTACCGAGTGACTTACTGGATCCAGTGAGAGTTACCTTGCTCAGATAAATATATGAGAAAGAAACCCATACGTACTGTCATAATGTTGATTTGGCTGTTGAGAATGAGGATATGCTTGCTACTGTCAGAACCTGCCCAATAACTCAGTACAAAAAAGGGAGGTTTGGCTCATTTGTACAGATGGGGATGCCTCCATACAGGGAAGAAAACTTCTGTAAACAGTGTTCTCTGAAACTAAGGCAGAAAATCTAAACCTCAAGAAGGAAAATTATGATATGAAGCAATCTGTCAAAGGGATTGGAGTCATTAAGATGGAGATGGCTGGGTGAACTTTAGAGACTGAAAGTTTCCTTAGCCTGATACCATACTTATTGCAGGCTGGTGCTTAGTTTGAATGTCACCACAGTTCCTTCATGAGATCTGTTCAAGAAATTAGAGCTTGAGCTGTAGAGAATGGACTTAACAGATGTCAGAGGGTCTCTGATGTTTCAAGGAATATTAACCCTGTTGAAGAAGCATGATTTTGCAGAAGCTTTTGTGATCCAAGTCAGTTTCAGAAACTGATTTCAGGTACATAGATGTGAAAAAGTAGCAATGGGAAGAAGAAGTGGAAATACCGCACCTAGGGTGAAAAACAAAACCCACTCCCTTCTAATTCTGTGAAGCTGGAAACTATGCCAAAATCAAATGGAATAGGGTAATAACAGTGAATTTTTGTCACTTCCGGAAGATGATCTGAAGCTTTCACTGTGCTCATGGCTGCGTCTGGAGTGCAAAGAATGCTGCCAGTCAGCCTCCCAGGGCTGTCAGCACGAGAGCCGACACTCACTGCAGCTGATGGCAGAATTGAGATATTCCAGATTTAGAGGAAGAGTTAAAATCATAGCAGACAGCAGGTACAACAGATACCTGCACACTTATAATCAAGTGCAAAAAAATGCATGTCTATCACCTACTGCTTAGCAGCCTTGGCATGGCAGGTACTTGGCTTTCAAGCATCAGCTGGCTGAGAATGTCAGAAAACACTCTACCTGACAAGCCATCTCCTTAGAAATCTGGTTTGTGAAGAGCTGTTTATGATACGGAATATGACAGCTCTGAACAAACCTGGGCTTGGGTGGAAAATGCCCTTACTTCCTGGGGACACAGAACAGACAGCTGGGGAAAATAAAAAAGACAGTCTGGCTACCAAGTGCACGGGCTGGACTAGGTATCAGTGGCCATGCCAACTGAATTGCATAGACAAATAAAGTAGGACAAGGGCTTTGTTCAGAAGTATCAGGTTTCCTCAGAGACTACTCTTTACAAACTGTGCTGATACTGCACTGAACAGATGAAATTTTAGCCAAAAAAAGATATGAGGTTTGGAGAAAATCCAAGTATGATTACTGCTTTCAGAATAACAAACATTTCATCTAAAAGAAATTTTACAATGGTAAAGTCAAGCCAACACTTTATCACAACCATGAGAGCTAAAACTTGCTATTTTCCCCCTGCACTGTGCAATTGGTGTTGCTGCTTCAGAAAACTGTGGGTACCAGAGCTGGACTCAGCAATTGTTGCCAGAGAAAAGTATGGGATTGGTTCAATACTGATGAAACAAAACACCGAGAAAAGAACAAGGTTTTGTGTCAGATCAGTGCAAGAACTACCAGTTACTGATCACTAACACAATACAATGATGGCCATAAACCTTCTATTTCCTTAAAATCTTTATACAGATCTAAGAAAGTGCCAGATATGCATAGCCCTCCTGCCAAGTACAGCCAAAGATTTAAATCAATTAACACTTTAGTGACTATGTTTTTGTTCAATTTCTAAACAATAACAGCTGTGAGAAATAATGATGTTAGTACAGATCCATCCTCATTTTAGCTCTCTTGACTCTTGTGATTAGTGAGGAAGAGGTATTTACCTATTAAGATAAGTTAAATATATGTAAGGATGATTGTTTCATAACAATTTAAAACACAAAAAAGTCTGGCTTTCATCTGCAGATGGGCCTGCACTGATACACTACATAAGCTCTAATTATCCACTTACAATTATAATTACAAGGATTGTCTCAAGTTGCCTGTCACTTGCCTTCAACATTCTTAGTAGTAAACTATTTACATTCCCTGTATCCAACTGTAATATTTGACACAAGCTACACCTGCAACGTTTTCCTCATTAGCAACAGTCTGGAAATAGCACATCCAACAGCTTTATGGGCCTGAGTGGAAATCGTGAATTTGGACCAAGAGGCCTTCAAAAAAGTCTATCAGAAACTCTTCATCTACTGAAGATCAGTATGTACCTTTAACAGCAGAACTAGCCCCACTCCAGTACTTGGCCTTGGCTGCTGCATGTATTTTGAAGATAAATCAGCAGTTTCAAGAGGTGAGGAGCTAGCTGTTCTGTATACAAGTATCTCCATAGATGCTATGCTCCACTGCCTGTAAGCTTTAAGCAGGTATCCACTGCAGCGGATGTCTCTCTCATTCGGCTATCCATGTAATTAATGAGCTTCACTCAGTGTATGAAATCAAACAAAAATAAAAATGGCAGTTTTTTAATATCCTTATTTACCACGGGTTAAAGCTAAAATACAGAGGAGCACAGACTAATGATGATGGCAAGACACTGTCTAGTTTGTCCTCATTTAAATCAGCATGATCTTGCACTGATTTAAATGAAGCCAGGATATCCCTTGAAAATCAGCAATAAAGCCGAGAAGCAGCATTTTTCTTGCCCTCCCCTTTGTGTTCACAAATGTGAAGCATATTCAATGCATGCTTTTAAAAAGTTTGAAATTTCTCACTTTGGGTTCAAATAAACTCAAACCCAGACCAAACCCTAGTAGCAATAGCTAAAATGAGTAGAGGACAATGATGCATACTATTTGAATACTGAAAGCAAAATTTACCCTGTTGAGAATGACAGATGATGGATGCAAATTAAGAATTGGGAATGTTGTGGGATAAAGGTTTTGGCTGAGCCTGTCTATAGAAGAACATAATTTACTCAAAATTTACTTTAAAAAAGCTCTCTAAATGAGGAAAATCTCAGATGAAACTCATTTAACATAAATACAAGAGATCTGCACCTGGATTTTGTCTTTACAAAAATCATGCTGATCTTCAAGATTTGTTCATATATTAACTTCATGGCATATTAAATGCCAGTGAAGTTTCTTTTTCTATTTTTTTCCCTCCAAATGACTGAACCAAACACATTTTGATTTTCTTCACTTGACATACCTATTAAAAATTCACACCCTTCTTCCAGAGATCTTACGAATCATTCCTAGTTCTATCACTGTGCAGTGCTGTGCCAGACACATAACTGTGTTATGCTCTGTTACTGTTCTATCACCTGTAAGATAAATGTGCCTAGGCTAGAGGTATATATACTGTAAGATGTAGCAACAAATTGTGAAACTCTGGGGCCTTGGAGCACAAAGAGCTATAGAAATGTTGCTGTGACTGCCTTAAAAATCAGGAATCAAAACATACAATCACATTACCCTGGGAAAAGCAATTTCAAGACTGTAACCTTACCTCTGAGTTTCTCCCTTCATGTGCCTTTGCCCCTATGCAGAGAACACAGTGCACTTACCCTACAGATGGCACCTGATATTTGGTCCTTTTAGGTTGGTCTGGTATGCACTGGGGAGCTCAGTGATATAAGCAGTGGCTGAATCTACTCTCTCTTTGCCCTGTGCACAAAGGTGGTAAAGAGAACCCAGATCTGGGTGCACCCATTTTAAATATGGGTCTTTGTAATCTGCATTATTATGCTGTAGTTATGAACTGCAGACAAAGTGTCTGTAAATGCCAGTAAAAATATTTTTGGAAGGGAGGACTTTGGGCTTATTCCTGCAAAACATGTTTTTTCAGTGAATTTTTATGGCCTATAAAAACCAAAAACTTCTCATTGATTTTTATTAGGTGTTCTACTTCTAACTAACAATATGATATGGGTTGATGAAGTGTATTCAAGATATCTCTCATTTTCTATTCCCTAATTAATCCAAAGGGCAAGAATTTTTTACCTTTCTTTCATAATAGGACAATAATTGGATAAGTATTCCCTACCTATGAATGCTCTCAAGGCAGTGACCAATTGCCACTCAAGTTTTCAAGATATAAACATATCCTGTGTAGATGTAAACTTTCTGAATCAGACACTGTTATATTGTTTCATACTACTGTCCTTGTTCCAAAAGATACATCCTCTTCTGACACAAAACTCACCTTTTGTTTTTAGGTAGGATACAGTTTCCTTCATTACTGGGGGGATTAGTTCGCCTTTATTTTTGTCCTTGATACTGTTAGGAAAGAAGAAAAAAGGTAACAGCCTTTAGTATTTATAGATAAAGAGTCAAACCAAGACAGAGCAGTCTCAACAAAAACCTGAGAGATACCTGAGAGCACACATGGCAAAGGGATTGGAACAGATGATCTCCAGGGGTCCCTTCCAACCATAATGATTCTGTGATTAAATTTCACAAATTAAGGAGCCTGCACCAAGCACGAGTCCTCCACAACTCTAACAGGCCCTGAACAAGCCATTGAAACAAGAGGCTTGGACTTCTATTCACAGAGCTGTTCATAAACATTTTCTTCTTGCTAGAAAAGCTGTACAGGTGTAACAGTGCTGAGTAATAATCATAGAATCATAGAATGGCTTGGGTTGGAAAAGATCTTAAGATCATCTAGTTCCAATCCCCCTGCCATGGCCAGGGTCATTTCATACTAGACCAGTTACTCAATGTCCTGTCCAACCTGGCCTTGAACAGTGCCAGTGATGGAACATTCATAATTTCCTTGAGCAACCTGTTCCAGCGCCTCACCACACTCACAGTAAAGGACTTTCCATATAGCTAGCCTAAACCTTCCCTGTTTAAGCTTGAAGCCATTACCCCTTCTTCTATCACTACAGTCTCTGATAAAGAGTTCCTCTCCAGCATGCTTGTAAGTCACCTTCAGATATTGGGGGCCTACAATATCATTTATCTGTAAAATAAACAAGTACTGTTTACTGTTCTGAAGGGGAATCAAGGAAAGAGCAGAAGAATGATGTTCCGAGCTAACTTCGCATCTACTTGAGATTGGTTTTGCTCTAGAGTTCTGTTCCCCTCACTTGGCATGCCCCAGCAGGGCTGCTTTTAACCATGATGCAGTGACAGAAGTGGTGATGGCTCTGACTGGATTTAGTTGGACACTGTTGGTGGAACAGGGTTTCAAGACAGCTTAGAGGCAGGCAAGGAAGGAGTGTTCAGTAAATGCTTCATAATAAGTCTTGATCAAGGGATGCTGCAAATTTAGGGACCTTTTATCATGCAGATTTTTCTTTGTCACTTGTCTCTTTTTAAGCCACAGTGTATGTATAATTAAAAGGATATTGTGCTATTTATTTTGAAGGCAAAGTGATGCAGCAAGTTTATTAATGCTTTGAATGATTTCCATGCAATGGGATTTCTTTCTCCTATGAGTGAACAGTTGAGGCAAAAAAATTGAACATAGAATTTTCTTGATCTAGACAGTGTAAAGAAAATCTGCAATTGTATTTCTCATTTAAAAAAGTCTTTAACAGTTTAAGAAGTATAACAAAAGAGATGGTCAGATTTGCTGAGTATTCTGCTATATTTTAAGAGTTATCAACAACAAAATAAAGGACCAATCTCAGATTTTAAAGCAGACTTAATATATACTTATATGTACAATTTTGTATTTGGTATTTAAAAGGTGACCAGCTTTACAAAGAAACTCTAAAGCAACAGCACAAAACAGCACAGAGGTCTGTGACTGTATCATGAGAGGCTGCAAATGCTGCAACTCATCCACTGAAAACACAGGATGTTTATACAACATGTAAACATAGCCTTAAACTAGTCCTACTACTTGAGTTTGCACCTCCAGCGGTCTTCGGGTCTTTTTCTTTTCCATGTATTGTGATTTCCACTATTTCTGCCTAGGCCTGCTTATTGCTTTATTAACATAAACAAACTAATAATAACTGGAGTATATTTAATAAAATTCTGTAACATTGTTGCATGGAAGTAGCAATCCACTGTTATATTTTGTTTACACTACACATAAAACCTGCTTTAAGATAAATGTTAGAGCAACATAAATCAGCATGGATGGGTAGGGAAACTGTCAAATCTCCCCATCTCCTCCTATTGGTTTTCCTATGCCTGTGAAGGGAGTTAAGAAAAGATATGTGGACTGCTTAATTTTAGATCTCCAAGCTTTGGAGGCTGGTCACCCCCAGCTTCACATATGGGTGTGGTGGGGGTGTTTTTCCGGCAGAAAGACCCGGAGCAGGATCATGACTTAGGTACTGAGTCACTTTGTGGTTTTGCCTCTCTTACTCATAAACTGACAGGAAAATATGCTTCATGCTATTCAGTTATTCAGCCATCAAATATTTTGGTCTCATTCATAACTCCAGGGACACAATGCTGAGCCACCAGTGACATTTCTTCCAGTTGCAGTTTTGTTGACTGTCCAGTCTTACTCCTCCTCTTCTGTATTTTTACCATCCAATTTCATCCCAAGCACTAATATCTGTGTGTCTGTATTTTACCCAGATTCTCCTAGACCATATTTTTCCCCCTCTACTGTGTGTCACTTCCCCTAGTGCTACATAATACAATGAAACTTGTTACATGATTATAATAAACTTGTTAATCCAGCTCCCAGAGCTTGTTGTTCTACTATTTCAAATACTTAGACCAATCATTTGAAAGGAAATAAATTGTTCCCTCAGCTATAGAACTAACGAAGTTGATCTGCTATGGATTTGTATCCTATGTTCTACCTCTTTCCTCATCATAGTAATCTGAGTTAATTTTATGTCTCTATAACCTCACTTCCCTTACAGAATATTTTAATTTCCTACCCTCACCTCTTCATCTCATATTTCCTCATAAGGTAAGGAATAACTCATAAATAATGACATCTAAACACTAACTAATGCACCAGCACACCAAAGACAACTGGAGTTCCTGCTATAGCTTGTATTTCACAGTATTTGTGAAAGCTGCACTCCTCTGTCAAGTTTGGCTGATGTAAGCACATAGCTCTCCTGTGAGCCTTACTAAAAATCAATTAATTGAACAATTTTTTCCTGTACTTTGTCAACAAAGTATTCATACCAGAATCCAAAGTGTATAAAATTCAATACTGTTCTATATGTGGGCTAATACTACTTTATGGACACTGGTGCACCTACATCTAACAGCAACTGTTTGGGAAAGGGGAATTTCCCTTCATGTGAACAGATGTAGAAATTTTGATGAAAAAAATTTAGCCAAGTTTCACAAAACTATGTTCATAGCATGATAATCTCAGACATTTGACCACATAAATTCTACAGTGTATGCAAAGCACTTGCAGGAAGAAACAGATTAACAGCAAGGAATATTTTTAATTCAGATAATCCTAAAGTATAATCTTTTAAACATTAGTGATCTTTACATGAAGTTACATAATTTCTTGTCCTTAGACATTGGCAAGGCACCATTAATTTCAGCATGAAACAGTACTGGACTCGCTGGAGTAACCATTCTCTCTAGTATCATAACAAAATGATAATGGCCAGAAGAAAGATTTGTAACCTGACTTGTAAGACCAAGTCCAACTTCAATCTTCCCCATTATCACAGACATCTTATGAGAGCTAAACCAGATCCCATAAGTGCTTCATAAGAAAAAATCACTCATTAGGAAAGGCCATGGATTGAAATGCTACCAGGACCAAGTTTATGACCCAGTCCTCAGAGCAGCATCCTCTTGTCCACAGTAACAATCAGTTACCTATGTAAAATATCTCTCCTAGCAGCAAAATCCTCCCAGCCCCTTTCAGGATATGTATGTACTCCATCACTGCTAGTCTCTCCTGCTCCTTCCGGCTTCAACAATCTTACAGCATTTTCATGCATACTGGTGACACTGTAGAGTGGAAGATCAGTGTTAGTGTTAACAACCAAGCAGGAACTGAGGAGTGCTCTCAGACCCAGGTTGTTCTCCCATTTCCCCTGCCTTTCACCTAGAGCCTGGAGAGGAAAAACTAACAAGCAACTTTGCTTCAGTACCATGAGTTCTCCTACCATCCCCTGTAGAAGTTGTCCACAGCAAAAGAGACAGAGTCATGCAAATGCAGAGCAAATGAACCCCCTACCCTATTCTGAAAGGCAATGCATGTGAATTACTTTCTCTTGCAGCAGATTGGTTGCATAAGAACCCTGCTGCAACAACATAGAACAAAACAGGCAGTGACTGTGCAGCGCCATTAATAAATTAGCCTTGCTAATAAATCACACGAGAAAGGAAGTTTTAGTGCTTGTTTGCACATCATGCAAAGTTGAAATCCCCAATGAAATTATAACCCTGGGTGCGGGTCTAAGCAAGAAAAGGAGCTGGGAGATGAGGTCAGTACCAAGGTTTAGGGTACCAGCAAGGAAAAGCCTGCAGCAAATCAAGCTAAGTGAAAAACCAAAAAAACCCACCACATTTATTTTAGCCTTTCTAATAGGGGAGTTATAACACACTCTTCATGTGTAAAATAAATTTGTTCCATGTATTCAAATCAGTACTCCAAACATTTAGGGCAACTTTTATTAACATTAGTCGAAAGCCTAATTCACTTAAATGGGAACATCATCAAGACTTTAATTTGCTTGGAAGCTGTTACATCTTTATTATTGACAATTTAAGCTCATGGAACCCATTCTCAGCCGCTCTGAAGTTGCTCTGATTGTTTTTGCTTTCTTACAGCTGCTCACTCCAGAGGCACCAAATAACAACCCAGCAGCTTTTTATAAATGTTTTCTAATTATTATTGTTAGCCATAAATGTGTTTCCCATTTCAGTGTATAAATAGCAAACTGATTATTTACAGCACTCGCTCCTGCTGAGCACTAGTTTATCTGTCAGAGAGGCGAGAAAAATAACTGGGCTGTAATTTGCAATAATAAAACCTACACATAATTTTTCTTTTTTCTAGGAAAAAAAAGATACTGTTTCTGCACTTCTACCATTTTCTATAGGATTCCTGTTTCCTTTGAAGGAAAGGTTCCACTCCCGGTACAATGAAAGAGGTCCTCAGGATAAATGGCATTTTAAAATAGAGTAGAATATTCACTGAAAGTCACGTGCAAAGGACTGTTCTGCTTTTGAAACACTGGGGAAAGCTGAGATGTTTGTTTTCATAGCATTTCACAATGTGGGACACAGCATTTGGTTTACTGAACCTAAGGTGACAGAAAATAATCAGGACATTATTTCAACTAATGTAAATCAGACTAGCTCAGAGGTCAATGAAATTACACCTCTATCCTCTCTTTGAGGATCCTGTCAAGTAATCTGCATTTTTCTTGCCTTGTTCAGGATGGTGTGGTGAGCAGCTGTGCTTTATGATGGACAATGTGAAATGACATTGGAGATCAGGCACTACTATGGGCAATTTGAAATGAGAGATCTCTTTCTGCTTACAAGGCAAGCATAACAGAGCATTTCAGTGCAGAGTATAGTTTTCTGTAACTGATTCACAGATCTGAATTGTATTGCAGCAACATGTCAGATTCAAGAAAGATCTATTCTAGTAAACACAGTAGCCAGAGAAAATGAGTACTTCTCACTAAGGATCTATTAGTTACTGCAACACATTATCTATCCAATGACTCATTTCTAGACAGTGGACAGTTATCATGAAAGGCCTTTATATGTTGTTCTGAAGTGTCATTAAGTATTCTTGGCTGATAATCTTTGTCTCTCTTTGCTTTTCCTCTCCTTTTCATTTTTTCCCTGCTGAGACATGCTGAGATTTGGTATAGAATGCATTCTTCCTTGCTGGTCACGCATGCACAGCATACACAAGCAGAAAGATTATGGCCAAAAGGAAAGCACCCTGAAATGTTTATGATAACATTTCAACAAACAAAAGCTGTATAGTTGTGGCAATTCTGTGCATTTTCTCGGCCTCCCTCTCCCCATCCATGTCAATAGATAGAAAACCAAAACATTTCCTGTCTTCCCACAAAAGATATTTAATTTTAGATTTCAAAACCAATTGGAGAGAACAGAAGAATGTCAATAGCTGGAGAAGGTCAACTCTCTGTTCTGTGGTAGAGCTCAGCTGTAACTTTCCTTGATTACAGAGGCAATCAGGTGCAGCAACAGGGGATTTATAGGAGCACGCTGAACATACAGCAGATGACAATGATGCTGCTTAGCCCGTATAGTCAATTATTAATTCCTTTAAAGTGTTGCAAATTTAGGAATCTTCATTCACAATTTTAACTGTGTTTATCTATCAGTATAGGCAGAGAGTTCTCCAATTTTTTCCTTGCCTTTTTAAACATAAAATCTCTGATAATTTACTTTTAGAATCAAAATCCTGTTTTCACCCTGACATACAGTGCAAACTAGTGAGGATATATTCTGAATAGCTAACTTCTGATATTCTACATTTTGTGTGTGACAGTAGCATTGCTGAAAGAACAGAAAAATAGTCTTGCTATATCAACACAGTACATGAATATTCTTTGAAATGTCTGAATTTATAAAAGTGATAGCTACTGGTGAGTTACAGAAAGTAATTTTCATAGTACTGTTGTACTCTCCTCTGTAAGTCTCTAATTACTGCAGGCTGGGACATTATGCCTGAGGAAGTATCACTATACACTTGCCCTCTTCTAACACTGTTCCCTGCTGCCATCTGCTACTGCCCCTTATTACAGACATGACACGAGGCCTGATAAACCTTTCAACTAGCTGTTGCGGTTTAAACCCTGTCGGCAAGTCAGCCATGCAGTCCACTCCCTCACTCACCATGCCCCCCCCTTCCCTCCCCCCCCCAGCTCCCCAGAGAATTTCACTCCCATGGGTTGAGATAAGAGCAGCCCAGTAATTAAGGTACAGCACAAACCACTACTGCTACCACCAATAATAGTAATGATAAAGGAAATAACAAGGGAAGAGAATACAATACCACCTGTTAATACCAAGCCTGACTGAGCCAACCCTTCTGGGTAACTCTCAGTTACCTCCCAGGCATGACGTGCTATGGTATGGAATACCTCTTTGGCTAGTTTGGGTCAGGTGTCCTGTCTCTGCTTCCTCCCAGCTTCCCCTCTTCCCTGGCAGAGCATGAGACTCACACAGTCCTTGGTCAGACTAAACATCTGAGCAGCAACTAAAACCATCGGTGTTACCAGTGCTGTTCCCAGGCCGAAAGTCAAAAACACAACGCTGCACCAGCTACTGAGAAGGAGAAAAAATGCTAGTGCTGAACCCAGGACACTAGCTCATTATGGTTGTTATTCTCCTCACTCTATCTGCACGTAAGAAGCTCAAATCAGCAAGTTAGAGATGGACATCATGTGGTGGTTTAAACCCAGCCACGCAGATCATTTATTCACTCAACCCCCCCTTTCTTGCCCTCCCCCTGCTCCCAGAGGGATGGGGAAGAGAAATCAAAAGAATGCAACTCCCACAGGTTGAGATAAGAACAGTTTAGTAACTAAGGTATAACACAAATCACTGCTGCTACCACCAATAATAATAATGATAAAGGAAATAACAAGGGAAGAGAATACAGCACCTCACCAACCACCGACAGATAACTCCTCCACCCCACCCAATAGAGCACCGACCAAAACCTCCTTCAAACCCCAGAACACTTGCCCTTCCGGGTAACTCCCAGTTACAGCCTGGACATGACATGCTGTGGTATGGAATACCTCTTTGGTCAGTTTGGGTCAGGTGCCCTGTCCCTGCTTCCTCATGGCCTCCCCTCTTCCATGGCAGAGTATGAGACTCACAAAGTCCTTGGTTGGAGTAAACATCAGTATTATCAGCTCTGTTCCCAGGCTGAGTCAAAACACATCTGCACCAGCTACTAAGAAGAAGAAAAAATGACTGCTACTGCTAAACCCAGGACACATCATAAACCCTAAACATGTAAACTGTCCCACCCAATCTGTGCTAGACTTTTTAAGTATTCATTGAATGTGAATTTGGTTCCCATTACATTAAAAAAGAAAAATTAGTCACTTCGCTCTTCTAGTTTTTAATTATATCTCTGAAAAGCAAATGTGTTAACCTATATAAACTGAGAAAAGGGTTACATGAGGACGTGTCACCAGAGAGAGCATTGCCTGCTGCTTTTATGGAGGCACATTCAAAAGGCTATAGCTTTATCATTTTCCACAGCCAGAAGACTCGGGTGCCATTACCAACTATCTTAGCTAAATTAGGCCACCTATGATGGCCTTAGATATATCTCGTTCACCAGTGTTTTACTGACTGAATAGAAATCATTATGCCATAGGTACTGAATCTGATGAAACCCCATGCCTATGGACCTTACCATTTCTTTTCTTAAACTGTTCTTTAACAGTTCTTTAACAACAGCAGCTTTGTTTCAGCAGTGCCTCTAACAGTACCATGTTTACTAACTGCAATGAAATATACAGTACACATATTCCCATATGCCTATACAAAATAAAATCATTCTCCCTGTAGCTCTCTTCAGGAAAGAAAAGAGCTTCACCCAGAAGATGACTTCAAGCCTGCCTCTTTGCTAGACAGGTCACTGCCATTTTGTCATTATAGTCTATAGAGATCATAACAGGAGAGGGAATTAGAAAATGCAATTCATTTATCAGATGAAAGTTGATAACATTTTTTTGTTCAGATTTTAGAAGCTCCCAACACATACCATTCCCTCTCCTCCACTAGCTTTACCTTTCTTTGCAAACACAGTAAAAATGAACACCTTTAGTTCTCATCTACAAGTTCTAGGGGATTTCTTTATTTGTAGTTTTTTACTGGTGATGCCTCACTCTCTCTTCTGCAAGAGGAAATTCAGACAAGGGTGGGCAAACAGAAGGAACCAATATCCCTAGGTACATCCACTATGGACACGTGAGTGCTGTGAACTGCATCTACATATGGAGGGCAGCTGTTTATCAGCACCTCCATCACTAGCACTGGAACTCTCTGGGTCAAAAATGACAGTAATACCTCTACCCAGTGTTTCTCCACCCACAGATTTTCCACAGAAAAACTCTTTAGGAAATATCCACCTTTTTTATACTTAGGGAAAGTTAAGGCTTGCAGCAAGGATGTGATTTGCTGATGTTAACTCACCTGGGAAGTGACAGAGCTAGGAAGGGTGGCCACCACAGCCTCAACATATACAGCTCAATGAAAGACACTGTTCACTGTTCAGGCTTAGTCAGGGAAGTAAAATATGGCTAGCCTATAGTAAGAGTGGCATATAACATGCTGTCTGATTGCATAAACCTGCGAGAAGTTTGAGAAAGCTGCTTGACAGCCAGGCTAAGCTGGAGGCAAGTGACAGTGTGCCCCGATGCCGGCAAACAGTCCTGGTTTTACTAGTGCAGCAGCATCATAAAACATTGCCTATCTTAATGACCTGGTGGAACCCACCTAAAAGATATTCTCTGAATTAGGGAAGTGAGTTAGCCATGTTCCAAGTGTTAGGTTGAACTCTAAAGAGGTATTATAAAAGTTAATGTCATAGTAGCTCTTACACAATAGATATTGATTGTACTAATTTCAGGTTTTCCAGAGAGGATTAATGCTTAACATTTAACCATGGAAAAATTGTATTTTATATCTCGTTTACAACTGAATCATTAGAACCAGAAAAGTAGATGGGGGGTGTGTGTGTGTGTGTAAGGTGGGAGGATATTCGACAAAACGCCGAAGTGTCAGACAGACTAAACTGCCTTTGCTGAATGTGAACAATATTCTTCAGGTGTTTTTGAGAAGGATGCAATAGAAAGAGGACAGAAATGATTGTGGGTAGAAAGCTAAAAGGTTTTGTGGGTTTGTTGTTATTTTCTACCAAAATTGAAACTTGCAAGTACTATTGTAATCCCATTCCTTGTGTAAAGTAAATAATTTTTTATACCACATACAGTGCTGTAATCTATATAAACACCTGTCAGGGCATTTATGGAAGAGAGTGATTTTATTCATTTCATAAAATTCTGATCAGAACAATATGTGAGCAACAAACCAACAATATATAAAGGCTAAAGCATCCATTTTAGCTTTATGCAGCCATTTTGAAGCCTGAGAGTTTGTTCTAGTTTTCCTATCCAAAAAATATCTCCATAACACTTTCATACTGCCAGCATCCAACAACAACAGATTCGCTTAGGACTCTGTCATATATGGGAAAATTTCTGTCCACTGGGAGAAAAATTGTGCAGTCATGCTAGCAGTAAATACCACAAAGATATTGTAAATGTAAGACCACACAGGTCACTGAGACTATGAAACCTATCCTGAATGCATAAGACCTATTGTCTAGCAGCATAGTTTTGTGGCTTTCAAAGAGAATGAGAAACTAAGCATATAATAAACAGAAACAGGCATTCTGTCTCGTGAATCTTCACATCACAGAAGGCTGCAAGGTATAGAAATGTAATATTTTAGAAATCTCATGGCTTACTATTGCAAGCTGACTCCAAATTGCTGGGTAGGTAGAGGTGGCCGTGGTGGAGGCACCTTAACCACAGGTGGCAGTTTACCCTTCTGTTTCCTCCGAAGATTTTCATCATGTCTGCAAAAATCAAGAAATCATTGATTTTCTGTGCACTACAGTTGACAGACTATACGTACAAACAACTACCAGTATTGTTCCTGATGCTGATCTCCTGACAATAGTGTTAGTGTTACAAAACTTGCATTTAATGTAAGCATTAGGAACATTTTTAAGTAATACTTGTGCTACAATACTGAAGTAAGACACAGAAGTGCTCTTTTGCTTCAGCAAATGGAGCACAGTAATAAATGTGTCCAAAAAAATAGAATGTATTACAATTCAACAGCAAAATCCAAACCTATCTCCTACTCAAAACACAACTCCCCTTTTTTTGGCAAGCATGCAATCCAATTTATAACCTTAGAGCTGTAATGTATTTTCTGTTGTTCCATATTTACACAAAAGGTGTGTAAAAACACATCAGGCATCAATAACAGTCATAATCAAAACTTCCAGTTACTTTCATTCAGCAGTGACATAAAATCATTTCCTGTCAGTACCTCAAAGCATCTCCATGTAAAAGCACTGTGTCAAAAAGACTGTTATTGATACTAATACTAGCACTTGACAATTCCAGCCCTATGCATTTCTTTTTCCTTCCTGCTCCCTCTCTAATACTTCTCCGTAATGCACATACATGCACAATATAAAAGTAATGGATCCACTGACAGTAGGTGTATCCATACAGTTTAAAGTCAATCAACACTTTGCTGACTGTGAATATGCAAGCAAAAGGGTCAGGATTACACTTTTGCACATGAACATCACATGATACTCTTTAGCAGTACTGATACATGGAATGGTTTCACCAACACTCACACAGAAGCTGAAATTATACTAAGAAAATGCTCCACAGCTGAGATGGAGATATACCAAATCTGTAGAAAATGATATAACATTTCTTCTCTAAACACCTGACACACTTCAGCAGATCTCTGATGGCAATGCAGCTTTTAGAATTAAATCCAAGCACAAACAGCTAAATTAGACTTTTAATCACTAAGGAACCAGAATTAGATTCTTCTTGAAATACAGTGAACAAGATGAAACTACTTGAAAGAAGGTGAAACAATGTATTTCATACTTGTCACGTACCGGATGACTTCTGGAGGGATATTTAGCTGGTCATATTTGAGATGATCCCTGAGGTCACTTAAATAGTTCAAGTAGGTGATTTTCTTCCCAAATTTATGGCTAAAAAAAAACCCACCAAAATCACAAAGAAGTATAAAAATCAGCATGGGAGGAACATTTATGAAGGGTTTAGTTTCTATTACAAAAATGTAAGTGCTGATGCAACTCAAAAATTAGACTGTAATTGAAGCAGCAGGAGATGTAAGATGTATTTCATTTCATATGATCAAACATATACAGTGCATGCCTGAGAGTCTGATTTGAAGAAAAATAACTGACTTCCATCTGAATGTTTTTTGATTTGCATAGATATGAAAAACAGTACTCTAAAAGCCACTGAAAACCAGATTTCACATAGCATTAGAAAGCTCACTAAAAACCCATTAACTTTGGAGAAAATGTTACACAGCCAACAGAACAAAATGTGTTATTTAGGCATTCCTCCCACCAAAAGACAAAATAATTGGGCTGCACACACAAACTATAAAGTAGCAAGCAACAGGAAAGATTTTCACAGCCTGGATAGTATATATCCTTTAGCAGCTTTATTCATCTTGAGAAGGACTAGATAGTTTTTAGGAAACATCCTGAATAATAAGGTTTTTCTAGGACTTGCTCAAAACAGACTTCCAAATTTGAAGCATCAGCTATCACTAGTTAGGTCTTGATTTTCAGACAGATTATACTACTTTACTGGATGAAGTGTTCAAACAAGGCTTAGTGACACATTTATACAGATAGCCTGAAATAATTTCATATTTTTCCACAACACAAAATATCTGTCCTGCAATGAAGTGCCAAACAAAATAACAGGTATTTATTATAAAAAGTATACTCAACTTATTTTGACAGTAAAATTGGAACAAAATTCTCTCGCTTTAATGGATTTATCCCAGTATTGTCAAATACACATACACACACTCCCTCTAGTGGAAGATGGTACAAGTGTTAAGTCACTTTTAGCGTTTTAGCTTTTATTTGAAATGAGCTAAATTTTGCTGCCAGGCAAGTGATTCTGGGACTGATGGGCATCAGTCTGTGGATGTACAACTTCAGAGCTCTTCAGTATTTCATTTATTCAAAAATAGCGGGCAATTTCAACATCCTACCTAAGCCATAGGCTAGCACGCTCAGCTAACTCTCAGCTAATCACCTCTGGCAATACAGGATACACTACAGATACACATAATTTGTGACTAAATTGTGGGCATATAGAAATTATTCCTGTGCCTTGAAAAGGCCACACCACCACCACATTGACCTAAATGTATATTATATTCCTTTTATAACAGGTGGGTGTCTTCTTTTAGCTCACACATAGAAATGTGCTCTTACAAAAACAGAACAAAAAAAAAAACCCA
>NDXB01003300.1:0-20274 GCA_002631895.1 Agapornis roseicollis | reverse complement strand
AAAAAAAAAAAAAAAAAAAAAAACCCAAAAAAACCCAAACCAAACCAAACAAACAAAAAACAAACAAAAAAATCCTTGGAAAAACAATGTCCAGTGGATTTCTTTCCCCCTTTTTTTTTTGTGAACTTTAATATTGACACTTAAATAAAAGCATGATCTGCTAGAATAAGATTATTCTAGGCTGGAAAGAAAAGGTACTGTGAACAAATTTTAAATTGAATCATTCTAGTATATTAACACTGTTCATAAATTTTAATTTTCAATGAGTATAATTGAGGCAAATTGTACATGGACAGTTTCACACTTCAGTTTTAAAATTATAGCCTTCCTTTTTCGCTTATTTGACAAAGCCACACTTAAGTCAACCCAAAGCACTTCTTTACACATGAGCATTTGACAAATTATTTTAAGGAGTAAAGAGGGGTTTTTTTTCCTAGCTTCAGCTACTTCCTGCCTTCTGGCTTATGGACCTTTTCAGAACTTACTCATCATTTCAATTATTTTGTCAGTTCCAGTAGTCACATAGTTTAACAACAGACAGTGTGTTGTGGTTTAAATCCAGTTTCTCCTCCTCACCACTTTCTTCCCCCCCTCCCCTCCCCGCTTCCTCCCTGCTCCTGGAGCGATGGGGAGAATTGAAGGAATGTAACTCCCACAGGTTGAGATAAGAACAGTTCAGTAACTAAGGTATAACACAAACCACTGCTGCTACCACCAATAATAATAATGATAAAGGAAATAACAAGGGAAGAGAGTACGATACACCCGCTGAAAACAAACCCAACCAGGAAGTGTGTGCCCTTCCGGGTAACTCCCTAGTTACCTCCCCGGGCATGACGTGCTGTGGTATGGAATACCCCTTTGGCTAGCTTGGGTCAGGTGTCCTGTCTCTACCTCCTCTCGGCCTCCCTGCCTTCGTGGCAGAGCATGAGACTCACAGAGTCCTTGGTCAGAATAAACATTACTTAGTGACAACTAAAACCACTGGTGTTATCAGCTCTGTTCCCAGGCCGAAAGTCAAAACATAAAACTGTGTCTGCTACTAAGAAGGAGAAAAAATTGACTACTACTGCTAAACCCAGGACACAGTGTTACTAAATTTGACTCAGAGCAAGTGTCCAGGTACACACTGATAAAACAGGTAAAACAGGAGCATCCATCCTAATGAAAGCAGGGTGTTCAGAAGGTCACGATGATGCTGCCCTGTTTGATGATGACCTAAGATAATAAGCCTGGTCTGAATTTTCTATACTAGATATAAATGCCTAAGCTTATCACATTCAGCCATTTTTACATTCCATGTAAACAAGGATTTAATTGCCAGTGTATCATGCTGTTCTGAGAAAAAAAGTATTCATCTTATTTACAGAGACATAGTAAGATCCAGGGAAAATAAATATTTGGAACAGGAACCTTTAAACTTTTCTTTTGTAAGAGTTAGCAGCCAATTATTACTCCAATTCAAATAGCACAGCTGTTGTCCAACTATGACTCCACTGAGTGCAGTAATAGGCTCAGATTGAAAATTGTTAATGTGTCCTAGAACTTCTTGCCTGGAGCTATGCCAAAGGAGCTCTCAGCTGCCTCTGAGAATAAGTTGGTTTCACCTGAGTGTTTTAAACTCTATCAAGAGACTTTCTGGTCTTTGTATTTTTTTTTTTTCCCTAGAAAGCTCTCCATACCCATCACAAATCGGTAATAAAAAAATATCTATCCCCATTCCTGAGGCACCATCACCTAGTGGACATCCTGCTTCTGTCACACTTCCCTAACCATTGCTTTATGTCCTGGATCTCTGGCATTTATTTTAGTGTCAGTTAAAATAAACATCTATCATTAGTCTTCCCATTTCAAGAGCAGCATATTCTGCATGATTTTTAGCTGTAATTACTTTTTTATTTTCACACGCTTTTTACATGCTCTGATCAGTCTAGAAATAAAACTTTCCCTTTCTGATTAACTAGCTTTCTACCAGTCAGAAACTGAATTATTTGCAAGCTACTGTAATGGACATTATTGGTTCATTGTGGCTTCTCAGAAAAAGCTGGTTTTGTCCTCCAGCCCTGAGGACATTCATCTGCAAAACAGAACTACTTTTGAAATTACAGAAGTTCAGGAGCAGAAACTAGGAAAGCCCAACCACCTTAGCACTTGGAAATATCTGCCCATTGTTGCCAGTTCCTTGTAGGTATCATCAACTTTTAGAATGTAAAGGAATAAATGCACCAGTAAAATACATTCACCTTCACTATTGTACCTTCCATCTTAAATCCCTAGGGGCACTTCGGGATTTATCCATTAACTTTGAACACAGAAGTAGTATCATTCCTATTCATCTCAGCACTTGAGATCAGACTGAAAGTCTGATTTATTATCTGCTTTACCGTACTACCTTGTAACCTGTCATGGACCCGGTTCTATTGTGCTAAGTGCTGTCAAACAGGACAAAAAAGTCATTCATGGTCCACAGAATAACTACATTTTAAAGTAATATTTACTTTAACATACCAGTAATACTACTATGAATTGAGCCTCCCTTTTCTTAGAATTAAAAGAACTCTACCCTATTATTCACACCCAAGCTTAAGCTCACCTTACTCATTAATTTGAGGCTGTTTAAATGGGTATTGTGCTGTTACGTGACATATTTTACTTCAAGGCTTCTTAAAAGCAACTTAGAGAACAAACTACCTTAAACTAAACTGGAAAATGCATTGAATAAACTGCCAAGTACCTTATAAGAGGTTTAAAGATATTCCACAGAATTTTTATGAAGTTGGTTGGATGTACAACATAGAGTGCTTTAAGGTTTTTCTTATACCTAGGAAAAGAAAATGAAATTGTTAGAAGACTGTTGAGTATCATAGATGGCAGACATGAATAGATACAACTGAATGGGAGGTATTGTTACAAGAACATTATACAGCATTCTTTTCAAATACATTAAAAAGACTGAATTCAGAAGAAATTGAACTTAAAGTAAAATGAAGCCCCCCTCCCTGAGTTTAAAAAATGGTCAGTATTGGTGATACAATAGTAGGCTAAGGTAACACGACTATATTCCTAAACAATGTCTGCTGCCCCACAGGTTTAATACCAAGGGTGCAGAAGTGGGGAAAAATAAAATATTAAGAAGAGAATGAAGAATCTACAAACAATTACTTCATTTCCTTTTATTTCTTACTTACAGGAGTTTCAGGTTGGAGAAGATTTCTAAACTTTCAGATGTAAAATTTACACCTAATCTTCTGGTTTTAGCACTACCTTTGTCTTGTTTTGTTTATAATTACTAGAGGTGAAGCTAACTCCACGCTGTATTGTACTGAATGGTCCCCTTTGTATGAAACAAAACCCTTTCTTCACTGTACCTTCACTGTACAGATTCTAGTAGGCTGGAATTGAAATGGAAACCAGGCTGCACAAAAAGACTTTGTTCTTATTCAACATTATTGCAAAATGAAATTAAGAAGCACATAATGAAATATCCTGCTTTTATATATAAATTGTTGTTTCTTACTTTGCTACGTTTGCTCCCCAAAGTATTCACCACTTGCTGTTATGAAACAATGATCATGAACACCTAAGAAAAACCCTCTTCTAGTAGGTTATAAGAGAGGGAAAAGGGACTAAGCAATTATAACAGTTCTTCGCTTTGGGTTTTAATTGGGCCCATACATCTTTGAATGACAAAACCAACTTCTTCACAAAGCCACTATCATACAAGAAAATAATTACCCCTGTGCATTTGGCACCACTGTGGACAAGAACCCAGAATCAACAATAAAAACTAACAGGAAAACCTCCAGAATAGTTTTACTGATGTTTCCGTTTTAAGTTTGTTTTGTATGTTGAAGCAATGGGCATAAGTCATTGCTATTTTCTAGATTACAATTGAACGTCCAAAAGACTTTACTAAGCCTCTGCTGTAAACCTTCAAAGCAAGATCTATTCTTTTGAAACTGTTCCTGATGAACATCCGCTTTTATGATGTTAGCAAGTCACTATTATCCTCTGTACTCTTCCCAGTCCTCTTTTTCCTTTGACTCCAAAACATACACAGGGAAGAAGTATGAAAGATGCTACTTTGTTGTTTGTTTTTTTTTTTTTTCCCTCTGGCTAGTATAGTTGAACACACATGCTGGGTTGTGATTGTTGCTTTGAGCTTCTCAATGACAGTATACTAAGACGTTCCAACTGAACAAAATGNAAGATTTGAAGATGTTTATTTGTTTTTTTTTTTTTTTTTTTTCCCTCTGGCTAGTATAGTTGAACACACATGCTGGGTTGTGATTGTTGCTTTGAGCTTCTCAATGACAGTATACTAAGACGTTCCAACTGAACAAAATGATGGGTGTATAATTTTGTCTGGCTACCTGAGCTTCTCTGTGTCTCTTTGGTCGTCCTGCTACCTGGTCCATAGTGGGGGAATGAAGAGAACAGATGTCTGGCATAAATGACAGTCATACTGTCCACCTGTAAGCATTGGAAAAGACAACAAAGAAGATACTGCCCTTGTACTACCTCTCCCCATCCAGCAACTGTAAATTTGACCTGGGATTCTCTCAGAAGGCAAAAGGTAAAATTTTTTATTTTCAGAAATTGTCAATGCATGGTAAAAAAAAAAAAAAAAGATATTGTAGTCCAAATCTCTTGTCAAAGAGAAAATGCAAGAGAACTTTTGCCTTTCTTCTCCCTTACCCAGTCCCAAAAAGAACAGATAGATGGTACTAACAATATTCAGAAACCTGCTTACAAAAATAAGCTTTTTTAGTCTGTTGCTGAGTGGAGAGCAGTATCTCTTGAAAGCAGTTAGAGGCTTCAGATGACAGCTTCCCACTGCTGCTCTGAGAGTTGCTAAGCACAACTTCATCTTCTTGCTTAGTGGGTTTTAGAGTATGAGGATGTTATTTGGTGACATTCATGAAAATCTGAGCTCTGTCACTAAACTAACCAGAGGTGTTATGCTCATCTCAACTTCAATTTCCAAAGTAAGGTTTGGTATTTCACTGGCCCTATTCCCAGTCTAGTCTAGAAATACTCAATAATCTTTTTCACGGTATCTTTTCTTGAGATCTGTTTCTTGTTTCAGCTCCAAAATTGGAAAAATCAGACACTTATGATCCATCTCCCCCAACAGACACACACATACACATGCATACACTCTTACTATCAGGAAAGAACTATATTTTCACTTTCAGTCATGTTGCCTTCTTGAGGCCAACTTGCAAACAAGTAGCAACTTTCAAACAAGTAAAAAACTAACTGATCTCAATTGGAACTTTCTGCTTTGCTGGTAAGCTGTGCTTTCAGAGAATAAATATCAGAACTTCAGATTCTATCTACCTATAAGCTTTGGCCTTAACTCACACTAACCAACTAACCCATGAAGTTATGAGCCACAGTCATTGCTGCTCCAAAGGTCAGGCATATACAAGCACAGCTGTCCCTCTGGGGCTTTACAGGTAACAACTAACAAATGCTGCAAGGCCTGTGAGAGATGGACTGTTAGAAGCTTATCTTTCCTGGTTTTGTACACACATAGCCTTGGGATGATCAAAGATTCAAACACAGCTGTGAGATAATCAAGAATGATGGCCAACAAAGTGCTACAGGTATCTTGTTGAATAGTGCACTGAAAAGGCAACAGCTCTTGGTTTTGTTCCAAAAGCTTTTGATACCTTTGCATAACCACTGAAGCACTCCAGCCATTCCTTAGTGCTGCAAAGAAGACACAAGAGAACCAACTGCACATATATCATTGTAAGAATTTGCAATGGCAAAATGAACTCTGTTAGATGCAGGTGGATGCGGAAAGATCTGCTTCCTTCATGGAAGTCAGAGAAATTACACAACCCAAACAGTAAGCCAAATATTTTGGGGACATACTTCCTGTCAAATTCTTTGTAGGCTGTTTGTAACCATTTCAGAGATGGTTTATTTACACTTTTCAGGCCATAGTGAAAGTAGACGACTGTATAATCATTTTCCACATACTGGTCCAGAGTATACTTTAAGTACCTGAGGAGAAAGATAACAGTTTTAAGACAGTTTACTAGATGAGATTTTTAAAGCAGTAACTAAGAAAGAAAACATGCTATTTTTGCACAGAACACTAGTGACTGCAAATTCTTATATGCTTCAATGTATTTATCTGACAAGTTCCTCTTGCTCTAGTGGCAACATTGCCAATAATTCCACATCACTGCAAAGCCTGAAATATGAAAGAATGTGTATGGTTACAAAAACTATGGTGCTCATGAATCACTAAAAGATGAAGACAATGTGAGACAGATTTCCAAGAAATTTTTAAAAATAATCATTTTAACTGTCAGCAACTTTATTTTGCTTTCTTCTTGTCTTTGTAAATTCCTTCCTTTTAGCCAAGCAAACAACATCATTTTTGACTTTTCAAAACAATAAATAATAATAATAAATTATTATAATATAATCAATAATAATACAATACAATAAAACAATGGAATAAATAAATAATGCAATCTAATAAATAATAATATATATCTTATATATAATAAATATAATAAGTATAATAAATATATATAATAAGTATAATACATAATAATATATATAGTATATATATGTATATATAATAAAAAATAAAAAATAAAATAATAAATAATAAACCCCACAATAATACAATAAATTATTATAATATGATAAATAATAATACAATAATACAATAATAATATAATGATACAAAAATACAATAATACTACAATAATAATAATAATAATACAATAAATAATAATAATAAAAAACAGGTTAAGGTCTTGAGTTGGGGTTGTTCAGCCTGAAGAACAGAAGGCTCTGGGGAGACCTTATAGCAGCCTTCCATGGCCTGCAAAAACTCTGGAGAGTGACTTTTTGCAAGGACATGTAGTGACAGAACAAGGGGGAATGGCTTTAAACTGAGAGAGGGCAGATTTAGATTAGGAAGAAATTCTTTGCTTTGAGGATGGTGAGACACTGGCACAGGTTGCCCAGAGAAGTTGTGTCTGCCCCATCCCTGGCAGTGTTCTAGGCCAGGTCAGAAGGTGCCCCTGCCCATGGCAGGGGAGTTTGAACCAGGTGATCTTTAGGGCCCCTTTCAACCAAAATGATTCTATGATTCTATGAAATCTTGGGGTTTCCTTTCAATTTAAAACTTTCTAAATGCTTGAAAAATCCATTAGACCTAATTACCTAACAATTTGTTACTCTAAACTGTTTTATTAAATATATTTGCCTTTCTCTTGTTTGTGTGATGTTCATACATCATTTCCCTTAAAACCAATTTACAGAACTACAATATTTATTCCCATCTTGAAATAATACTGCATGCTTTATAAGCAGATTTCTGTGTGTTCATTCTTTTATGGTATATTTTAAGATGCTTTTCTCTTCCCTTTCTCCTACAATTGAGGATACTGTATGGCCTATCACACAGCTCAATGATTCAAATAAAGCAATGATGGAGGAGTACAATTGGGCTTCACTTCTTGCTCTGTTAGATTTCAACTTTCTCTAGATTATTATTCTGTGATCAATCCCCAGCTATTGCTCTTAATTGTATACAAGCAATTTTCATTCAACAAAATACTTCATACCATGTGCCATTTATTAGGCTGCAGCTATCTGCAAGTATCAAAGCTGCTGTGGCTATCCAGCTTTGTACAGAAAAAATCATAACTTCAACTCTTAAACTGCACTCCCACAATCACATGTACCTGTTTATTCACTCAGCATACTGTAAATCTTAGCCTGCAAAGAGCCTGGTACAAAGACTGACACCGCAATTAATATAATGTTGGGTTGATCCCCAACGTGAGTATTAATGGTATTTTAATAGAAGAAGTAGTAGTAACAGTCATTCAAGACTTTTTAAAGAAGAGTTTGAAATTAAAACATATCTAAATTTATTTTTTCTCACAAATGAAGTGCCTGATGTTTTATTTTACAGCATATAAATTCCTTGGTACACTGCATCCAGAAAGCCTGTACTTGAGAGAGTTCTGTGGGTATAAAATAACCAGTATTTTTGTACAATTACTTGTTCCAAGGCTGCAACAGAATTGCAGGGACATTACAAAAGCTTTACCAGATCAATTCTTTTAGTGATTTTACCACAAAATACCTACCAATCTTGGCCTACTCTGCAGCTTTTTTTCTCAGAATTCAGCATCTGGGTCTAACTACTTAAAAACAGATAATTCGATAGTTGCATTGCTAGCTTCGCATTCAGACACCTGCCTTTGGTTCTCTCTTAGCACAGACTTTCCAAGTGAATTTGATGTCAGCTCAGATATAGGAAAGCATGTAAATGTTTAAGTCCAGAAGAGCATAAGAGCCGGAAACACCAGCTTCACTGAGGTATCTCCTCACAGAACTGAGGAACATTTGATAGAAATGTGGTTTCTCTCACTCGTTTCTTTGGCATTTCCTATCAATCATTGCAGGTAGTTCCTCCAGGTGAGAAGCTGACTGTAATGGTTCTTCCTCCTAGGGACTAACATTCCCTCTATGCTACACAGGAAACTTTGGCTTAACACTGTGGAAATACCCTAGCTATGAAGAACATAAAAGTGAAGAACACGGTCTTAAACACATTTCTTAAGTAACCTGTTTTCTAATCCTTTTCTATTTCTGAAAATATAATGGTTATTTCTGTCCTTTCCAATGATGGAGGGTACTGACAGCTGAAAGGTGCTCAAATATTTTTGCAATGGAGGCTGCAAAAGAAGTCCAAATAGTTTTAAAATGCTTAAAGAGGACAGGAGTTTAATGGCAGTACAGACCTCTGTGTAGTGACAAACTGCAAGGCAAAACCATGCCCTGGTACCTTGCTTCAGCAAGTGTATAAGAAAGAATGTTGCAATTTTACATATTTACAACCTCTTCTAACACACAACCCCCCNAGGAAGGGAAAAATCACGTCTGAGAGTCATATACATCACAAAACAGGCAGTTGACTGTGTCACTGTCCCCCTTCAAAACATTCATACTGTAATTCTTTCTCACAGGCAAAATAGAAATAATATTGATCTTTTGTATTTGCACCAACACCCCCCCAAACATTACAAAGTGAAACACATATAAAACAGTTAAAATATAATCAGAATTCATTTAAAAAAAAAAATCAAGACTACAAGTTAATTTCCGTACTCAGTGAATTGCTTCTGCTAGTCAAGATTCCAGGTGAAGTAACTCTGGCAGTTTCATCTACATTTCATTCACTTAATATTGACACTGGTAAGTCTTACATCCTATTTTCGTTTCACTCCTTGCCTCCTGCTTCTCCCGCCTGAAACCTCATTCACCTCAAAACAAGTTAACAGGAGTTCACATATAAAATGCAAAGTAGTCCACACAGGAGACTGAGAGAAACTTACTCCAGTAATCTGGTGTGATTGAGCTGATGGGAGGGGGGCATACGGCAGCAACTGAAGGTAATCACCTTCCTTCCAGAATTGTCATCACCTAGTGAACAAAACAATTAGTAAAGATAACACTCATTTTCTTATGCAGTAGGACGTTGCTGATCTGAGGAATGCCTTATATCTTCTGCTACAAGCTACTTCTATCAGCCGTCATTACTCAAAACATACGGCAAAACTTCACTATCGAATCACATTGCCTAGAGAAAGCAACTTGGCCACCACTGCAAAGAAATGAAGCAGTTGCTGGGAAAATGATGAAGCTGAGCAGAGAAAGTCATATTCAAAGGTGGTTGGTGGCGAATAGAATAGTTTGAGTTGAAATGGAATAGAATAGAGTTGGAATAGAATAGTTTGGGTTGGAAGGGACCTTAAGATCATCTAGTTCCAATTCCCCTGTCATAAGCAGGGACATCTCACACTAAACCATGCCACCCAAGGCATCCTCCAACCTGGCCTTGAACACCAACAGGGATGGAGCACTCACAACTTCCTTGGGCAACCCATTCCAGTGCCTCACCACCCTAACAGGAAAGAATTTCTTCCTTAGATCCAATCTAAACCTCCCCTGTTTCAGTTTGAACCCGTTACCCCTTGTCCTGTCACTGCAGTCCCTAATGAAGAGTCCCTCCCCAGCATCCCTATAAGCCCCCTTCAGATACTGGAAGGCTGCTAAGAGGTCTCCACGCAGCCTTCTCTTCTCCAGGCTAAACAGTTCCAACCCTCTCAACCTGTCTTCGTATGGGAGATGCTCCAGTCCCCTGATCATCCTTGTGGCCCTCCTCTGGACTTGTTCCAACAGCTCCATGTCTTTTTTATGTTGAGGACACCAGAACTGCACACAATACTGCAGGTGAAGTCTCACAAGAACAGAGTAGAAGGGCAGGATCACCTCCTTTGACCTGCTGGTCTTGCTCCTTTTGATGCAGCCCAGGATACAGTTGGCTTTCTGGGCTGCAAGTGCACACTGAAGCTGGCTCGTATTCATTTTCTCATCGACCACCACCCCTAAGTCCTTCTCCGCAGGGCTGCTCTGAATTTCCTCTTTGCCCAACCTGTAGCTGTGCCTGGGAGTGCTCTGACCCAGCTGTAGGACCTTGCAGTAGTCATGGTTAAATTCCATGAGACTGGCATCAGCCCACCTCACAAGTGTGTCAAGGTCCCTCTAACTCCTTACAGGAGAAACTTACGCCTTCCTGCAGCATTCACTTGTGGAATATAACAGGTTTTCTTTCTCTAGCAGTCTTGTAAGTGACTAGGTTTCACTTTTATTTCTGAAATCTATCAGAATACTGCTCTGTCTACAAGCACTTGAGGCATCTGCTTTGTCACATTTCTGAGTTAGATTTTTTTTTTAAACCCAACTCAAGCTTTCTTAGATACTGTCTTCCAGAAGCACTGCTACATTCAGACCACATTTACAACACAAGTAAGGCATACAAGTATGCTTTTCATAATCTGAATATCCTTAAGTGACCTATAGCTCCTCTGGCAAAGCATGTATTGCTGCACTCCAGTTCATTTACTCTTTGACTCATGACAGCTTCACCCACATTGTATGTATAGACAAGGCTGGTGTTTGTACCATGCCCACCACACACCCAAATTGGACTCTCTGGAAAGGCAGGTGCTCATACTGAACATAAATTGGCACTGAAGACTGTGGGGTTAAGATTTTAACATATGTCTACATGAAAGATAATTTCCTTAAAAGCAATATAGAAACACCCCAGAAAGTGTTTAATCTGAGTTAATATTTGACATTCTTGGTATGATTTCATTCTGCATTATTATTTCCAAGCATGTGTTATCACCAGGAACTGCACCACATAACCCTTCCATTCATTTGTTGAGCTCTATCTAAAAAATTAGTTAGCTCTTTCTGCTCCTTGCTCATTTTGCTCACTGCTTTTACCACTAGCAACCTGGTTTCACAATTCCAGTCTAAAAGTTACTGCAAAATTGTACAAATTTGTTCATGTGACGATGACATCACTCAGCTGAAGTAGCACTTCTCTTTCAGTACTATTTACCATCCCAAAGGACACTCTGAACAATAATCACATCCCCTCCCAGCCTTAATTTTACTGCTCAGAAACAAGTTAACCACCTATCTCTTCCCTGACCTTGTTATTCTCTACCCTGACCTTGTTATTCTCTACCCTGCTCCAATGTAAATGCATCTTTCCTAAACACAGGTGGCAAGAGTTAGATAATAAATCGCGGATGAACATCACATACAGGAATTAAAAAGATTTCCTAATAATATCAAAATCATTGTCTTTATTGAAAACCAAGATGAAGTATTAATTTAGTTTGACAGATATAGCTGGTTTATGTCTGATGGCCATCCCACTCTTATTTTAAAGAAAATCTCTTCTCCTATTTTTTATTTATATAACCAAAGAACCTTTTGATATTTGCTTTAACATCCTTTAAAGATTTAACTGAGGTTAAATTTTGATAATTATCACAATAGTTCTATATTTTGGACTTCCAAAACATAGCTTTCTCTGCTGAGTTTTTTTTTCTTCCTGTTCTTTTTTTTGACTTACTGCTTACTTTTATTCTTTCAAAGGTGGTTTTTCATCCCACAAGGCCTGTTTTGCATAAAAAATAAATTCTGGCTCCAGGGTTAAATAAGATGCTTGAGCACCACTAAAGGAAGAATAGGCACAACATCACACTTGCATGTACTCAGGTGTGTCTGCATATTGTTCTTAAACAGACCATAATTTATTTCCTGAAGTTACTTTTAAGTGTCCCATTTGATATTCTCAGAATGGTTATAAAGGCGTTATAATGTGACATGCATTCATATGAATGATGTACTAAAATTAAATTAAGACACTAATAAAAGTATGTTCTCTAAATCATGATTTATGTGTGAAAAAATTGCTGTTACAATGCACTGTAGAATATTGTTAGAGACAATAATTTTTACCATCAAAATAAATCTAAGAAAGATCTCCAGTTAAAGTACTAAATGAGTGATTAATTGCTACTGGTGGTCACATTTGACTGGTTGAATCCAAAGCCAGAAAAAAATAACCACCTTTTGTGGATGGATTTTTAGCAAAGAATGGTCACATTCCCAAGTCAGCCAGTGCCCATGTGGAGCATGATGGAACTGAGGATGAAGAAAGCCATGGGTAAAGAAGCAAAAGTAACAGTGCAAGCAAGATGAGAAGAAACTGGAATGTGCTAAGACACAATAGTGAACTGTTAGCAAGCTTCACAAGCTAGGTTCCCATACACTTAATTTAACCAATTGTAACTGTTTGCTGTGTGCTTCATTGTATATGTATCCAATCTTAATACAGCAAGCCATTGATTATGTATCCACTAAAACAGCAAGTTATTGTATATGTATCCAATCTTAATACAGCAAGCCATTGATTATGTATCCACTAAAACAGCAAGTTATTGAATATGTATCCAAGTATAATACACCAAGTATCCAATTATAATACAGCAAACTATTGAATTAATCCAGCTAGCTATTGTATATGTATCTGATTATAATACAGCAAGCTATTGTAAGCAGATGCAGACAACAGTATAAAAAGGGTAGATGCTTTGGAATAAATGGCTTTGGTCTGATCATATTGATCTCTGACTGAGTCCATTTTTCTGCAGCAACCTTTATAAGACTGCAAAGAGATACACACTTAGAACATAAACAAACATAATTTCATAGTTTCAATAATAGGAAAAATGAGAGGCAGAGAAACTTTCTCAAATTACCAACAGAACAGAGCACTTTGTTCTCCCACCACCAACTGCAGCACAAGCAATAAGAGCAAACCAGAAAAGGTGACCAAGAACCTCAATTTCATGAAAACCTATATAACACAGCGACAGCTCCCAATTAGCGACGGCAGCTAAGGAAAGCAAAGAGGCTGTTCTTTCTTCACAGGTATCAATAATGTTTTGAAAAACATAAAACTTTTACATGACATGTGAAGTGCTGATCAAAAAAAGAGGGAGGCTTCCTGTGCCCTCCATCAGAAGGGCTGTGGCTGAGCAACCTGGGAAATGCTCATCACATTTTATGGAGCATTTGCTTCCCAGTCTGACATAGTTTGAATCCCATGATTTTGAGAATAGAATTTTTACCCAAATATGAGGAAGTGCAGTTTGAAGGGTAAAGAGGGGAGTGGCAGTTATCTGCGCATTCAAAGGAGAGTGTAACTGGAAGCATGACAATTTCAAATGAACACAGATTTGTGTTTTTATCCCACAAAAACCTCTTTTCCCTACTACTTGGACTTACTCAGAACTTAAAAGATGCCTCACATCTGCAGGAGACCAAGCAAAGACAGAAGTGCAATTTCAGCTTTGCTCCTTGAGGTTTTGCTTTCAGATCAAAAATGTAGTTTTGTATTAACTTTATTCCACAATCTAAAGTGACCAAACATTTTTACATGGAAGTGAATAACATCTAGCCTCTCTGGAAAATGTACTCCTTCCATTATCTTACTGAACTGGTTTTTAGCTCCAAGCATTCAGAAGAAAGCAAACTACAGAAAATAAGGAAGCATGATGCACCACATATATGTCCCTTCCTTTTTGCCACAAAGAAAAACAATCTTAAGTTTCTTTTAAAATAACAGATTGAAATTCCTCCTTCAAAATGGAAATAAAAAGAACCAGCACTGTAGCACTGTTCCATTTACATAAGCTTTGCCAGTTGCACATTGGTATTTGTGACATAAATCAGTCTGTAATTAATAAACAGTTATTAAAGCTTACATCCTTTAAAAATGTCCTCTATTCTTATTTAATTGTATTTTCACACTAGTTGAATACAACTCAAAAAATCTCCTTTGCATACAATCAAAGCTATTGTTATGGAAAGCAGCTATAAATCACTCTAATTTGTGAGAAGCAAGGATAATTTTTAGATTTTTTTTGTAACTCAACAGTGGAAAATAGATAACTGTAAGAGGCGGATAAATTACTGCAAATATTTTCACCTAAATTCATTCTTTTTCTTCAATTAATCACAGCATTTCTTCAATCACAGCATTAAAAGTAAACTAACAGCTTTCAGAATTGCTTTCAAATAGCCATTCCTGAAATTATACTTTGTCTTATTCAAAGAGATTAAAACCATTATAAAGTATATAAATATAAATAAAATATAAAATTTATATAAAAATGCGAATAAAATATAAAATTATCTGTTTCAAGTGAGACTGGCTTCTTCCAAGGTGTAAAGGAGATCTGAAGAGTTCATCTTTCCCTCACTTGAATCTAAATCCAGACAACATCCAAACTTGACTCCATGCCAGTTCACACTGGGGTTAGGGAGGTCTCATTTTGTGGAGGTGAAGCATATTTGGATCATATTTCACCTTCCCCATGATCTGCATTCTTATGCACACCTCTGTTCTCTCCTTTTAGATCCCACCATCAGAACATCTTTAGAGAGTGCAGACTGCTGTCTGAAGCATGCTTCTGGTCTGTGGCATTTAAACTGTCCAGTAGATTTGCAAAACCCCATCATATATTTTTGACTGAAATGGCAGCTAAAGTCACTCTTTTTTGAGAATAAACAGTGGCTAGGGGACTTACTTCCCTGCAAGAGAATGCAGTATTGAGGACAAAACCATCAGAGATAATCCAACATTTCAGCCTCTTGGTATCCATCTTGTGAATACGTCCATTTGTTCTGTCAAATTTAAGCCAGGAGCATACCTTATATTTGGACTTTATTTCAAGCAAACACTGATACAGTGTTTAAAAAACACTGTGGCTTTCACTCCACCATACTGAAATACATTCCTAACACAGGCATAAGGTATATACATGAGATGAAGCCAGGTGGGACTACTCAGGAAAGGGCAGGCTGGTTATAATTCTGTCTCTACTGCATGTTCTCTGTTTTACCAGCAGTAAAAGCATGAATATTTAAGGAGAACTGCTCCAATGTATTTCATTCTTCTCATTCCAAAATATCCCCCTTTTTTTTTTTTTTTAGTTCCCCTACAATTTTAATTCTTCCAAGTCAAATGATGGAGTCCTGGACTACAAAAGTTACATGTTTTGTTTGACTTGGCAATACATAAACTTTTACTCCTTTATTTTTAAATAAAGGGAATATCTTATTAATTTGTCAAGGAGAACTTACTAAGGTTGTCAACTTGTCCCCTTTTTCCTCAGTCTAAAGGGATGGAGAAGAGGAGTTTTGTCTAAGCACAGACTCTGGGGTTTCAGCTCATTACCTGATAGCTCTGCCCATAGCAGCAAAAATCATGATGGCTCCTCCAAGGAAAATAAACACTAAAGGACCCTTTAGGATTAACACCACCAAATAACAAATGCTTATGACTTCCACAGCAGCTTTAAGTGAGTGAAGAATGAGGAGCAACAACAAATATTTAGAAAATAGTTGTGCATGGCTGAAACTGAAGCAGTAAATACATGGCACATCACAATTTGATATTGAGCATATTAGCAGAAGAAAAAAAAGGCTTGAATCTCTTTTTAAGGATTATGTTGCACTGTGCAATACAGCAGATGGAAGAGATTCTTAGGTGGACAGTTAGAGTGACTTTGGTGCATACAGTGTGTCAGTTAACACATGTATTTCACACTTTGTCAAGGGTTTCATTATAACTTCTTTATCTTGGTATTTCCCCCACCCCCAAAAAATGATGCTTGAGTGAGAAATATCATAGTGGGTAGCAGCTTTTTAATCACAAGACCATGAATCTGTTACTCCCTTGTTTATGAATCTGAGTCTTATGTTGGATGGTTAGTTTTGAAGAAGGGAAAGGTAATTATTATCTGTGTATGACAAGCTTCCAAAACAGAAGTTACTATGGGTAAAAGTCTCCTCCCACTGTAAGTCAGAAGCCAAATTACCAGAGGTTTCACTCCCCTAGTTACCCATACCTCACCAGAGGTTTTGCTAAAGTCAATATCTTCACCTGGACGACATCCTGTTTACTGCTTGAATTCAAGAAAGTATCTATGTATAACCCGAGTTCATAATTTTCCTGAAAAATCATAATCTAGGCTCACTGAAGCATGAGGTGTAAAAAGCAAGCACAGCACAATCCTAGACTTCATTAGGATGAACAGTGTTAAATACTGCTATTTGTTTCCCATTGTATTGATATCTTTAGTTCAGGATTGTGATTATTAATGCTACTAATTTAATAAGCACATTGGTGCCCAAAATAAGCCCAAAGGAAAAAAAAAATAGGCTATACATATGTCCTGGGTTTAGCAGTAGCTGTCATTTTTTTCTTCTTCATAGCTGGTTCAGCACTTTGTTTTTGACTTTCAGCCTGGGAACAGAACTGATAACAGCAATGTTTTTTGTTACTGCTCAAATGTTTAGTCTGACCAAGGACTTTCTGAGCCTTATGCTCTGCCAGGGAGGAGGGAGGCCATAAGGAAGCAGAGACAGGACACCTGACCCAAACTAACCAAAGAGGTATTCCATACCATAGCACCTCATGCCCAGGATGTAACTGAGAGTTACCCAGAAGGGCTAGCTCTCTGTGGGGTTGGAGGAGGTGTTGGTCAGTGCTCAGTCAGGCAGGGTGGGGTGAGTTATCTGTTGGTGGTTGGTGAGGTGTTGCATTCTCTTCCCTTGTTATTTCCTTTATCATAATTATTATTGGTGGTAGCAGCAGTGATTTGTGTTATACCTTAGTTACTAAACTGTTCTTAATCTCAACCTGTGAGTGTTGCATTCTTTTGATTCTCCTCCCCACCCCTCCGGGAGCAGGGGGAGGGCAAGAAAGGGGGGTTGAGTGAGTGAACGAGCTGCGTGGCTGGGTTTAAACCACAACAGCATACTGTAAAGACGTGCTTTTATATCATGAACATGTCTTATATGCTGCAAAACTGTTTTAAAAATAAATAACTACAAACATTGAATGATCCAGTAGTCAAACATGTTATGGACCTATAGCTTCTCTCCATGTCACAACAGAAAGTCAGATGATAAATACAGTTAACACTTATGTCAACAATTTTCTTTCTGCCTTTTTTTAGTTTTTATACAGTAACCCATATCTCTTCGGTTGCACACCCTTTCCAGGGCAGACTAGAAAATTATTAAATGTGACTACACAACATTTTAAGTTATTCCGGAAACAAAACAGCTTATCACAAATAAAGTACAGATCTGTTACAGCCACAGCTAGGTCTTAGATTATAATATATTGCTATAGTTATATTTTAAAGCAAGATTAAAGCCCAAATATTTAGCTCATAATTCATCCATAGAAAAACACCAAGTTCATATATTACTCTTCAGCTGCATTTCAGGATGAAAGCTGAAGGCAGCAACATGATTCCTATGCATCACCCTGAGGAATACAGTAAGAAAAATGAGGTAAGGGGTGTAGTCAGGTAAAGTCATAGTATTTTCCAAACATACCTGCTAACTGGATGATGCCATGTCTTGCAACATCATAGTAGGGGTGATTGCTATTTAGCTCAGGATCCTCAAGTGCTGGAGGCATAAATGTTTCTTCCTGTTCTGACTGTGTATCTTCCGCTTCATCTTTTTGCAATTCTAAAGGAGCAAGCAAGACTGTTTAGGTGTTAATGAACAGAGAAAAACTTTTGCCTCCAATATGTTATTTAAGGGTTGAACTGTAGCTCAGTCTGTCAAAACCACAGTCATTTATCACTTTGCTGCAGCTTCAAATCAGTTTCTTGTCCTTTACTCTTTCTCATGTGTGGGAAATGCAACCCTTCAATACTTCAAAGCTATCTTCATGTCCTCCTTAAGTTTAGTATCTACTGTTTTGCTCACGAAAATCTCAACAATGACTGGACAGCTGGCATACCGTGACCTTGATATGCACAACTAGTGGAGTTTTCTCATCATTTTCTACATTCCCACAATCTGCTCCTGTATCCATCTACAGCTTCTTGACTTTTGTTTCAAGGTTGCACAAGTGGAGAAGTCAAAGCTTTAGTACACTACTATGTGCTTTGACAGCTACTCCACATTAATATCCTGCGTGAACAATCTCAGAGAGCAGGCTCATTACTTTGCATAAAGGCAGCAAATTGCAAACCTCCATCTCACCTCCCCCACAAATCCACAGTTTCCTTGAAATCCTTTAACTTTCTGAACTTGCAAGGGCAAATGCAGCCAAATGTTCATCAAGTACATACTCCAGCCAGAGGCCAAGCAAAGGTGTAAAAGCCTGCTCAAAATCACAGTAAAAATGAATAACTATCCTTCCCTCAACTTCAGTATATTCTGGTTTATATCCTAAAATTAAAATCTACTCTGTACTGAAATATGCAACACAAGGTTAAATGATCTTGTTCCAGGTTTTTCTGGTTACGTTTTATTTTTCCCCCCTTGTTTCTTCCAAACTGTTATAACATTCAAACAGAACTGGTCCTAAGTACTTATCCAAATAAACAGAGATTTTGGGATAATTACTATCAATAATGCTCTACACTATTCATATGAATGTTTTCTAGAAATTGCAGGAATAATATTAAAATGACACACTAATGGCCAAGTGTCATGGTGGCTTAAAAGAAGAAAAGGCACATGTAAAAGGAAAATCCCGATAAGGTGCATCATTCCCTGTACAACATCCATCTCTTTTTATCACGAAAATTTTAATAAGGTCAAATTAATGGTTTAGCTACAACATTATTAGTGACCCTTTAAAAAATGCTTTAAGAATATTGTGCCTTCTGATCATCTGCATATTTCATATGCCTTGACCACCACGTAAGACACTAGGGCAGGAAGAACATATTAAGTATTGATTCCAGCCAGATTGATGTGCCAGTACCTAATAAGTGTTAGAGGAAAAACTCCTAGTAAATATTTCAGAATGCTTTCCACTCACAGTTTCCCAGTATCTTTCTAGCCTATAAACAGCCACATGAAAGCTTTATTGTCTCATTTTTATTTTTAACATTATTTATACTAAAAATGCATTTCACAAGGATGAAAAATGCCACTAGTGGCTGGGATTCTCAAAGATAAATAGGAGTCAGGAACACATGTACTACTTTTACATTTCTTTATGTCTGTATTCATATTACGAATATAATGTAGTATATGAATGTCATATTTTTTTCCTTTTTAAAGTATTTTTAAAGTATTTAAGTCCCATTAAAACTCAGAACAAGGAAAAAATTGTTTTGTGTACTTGATTTTTGTTTTGCTGGTTTTTTCTGGTGGTTTGTTTTTTTTTTTTTCATGTCTGAGCATGTAACCACCTAAAGTTACAAAAACTTGAAAAAGGGGGAGAGGAAAAGAAAATGGAAGTCATGTGCAGACACAAAGCAGCAGCTGTGAACCATTTACATGTCATAATCCACTGAAATCTAACATGCTTTATTAAAAGCAAAATGTATATTCCAGATAAATACAACAGAAGTGATCAATATGTTAAATACAGCCTTTGGTATGGAGAGGCAGAGGTAAATCCTTCTGTAAAAAATTATTTTGCACTAAGCATAAAAAAAGACATGTTTCCAAAAAGCAGGGGTAAGGATTTATAATGAATTATAGATATCAAGCTGAGATGGGTCATAGAACTAGAGAAGCAAAGTAAATACTGGACTTGTTTAACATCTTTGTCACTGACGTGGACAGCGGGATTGAGTGCACCCTCAGCAAGTTTGCTGATGACACCAAGCTGTGTGGTTCAGTGGATACGCTGGAGGGAAGAAATGCCATCCAGAGGGACCTTGACACGCTTGTGAGGTGGGCTGATGCCAGTCTCATGGAATTTAACCATGACTACTGCAAGGTCCTACAGCTGAGTCAGAGCAATCCCAGGCAGAGCTACAGGTTGGGCAAAGAGGAGATTCAGAGCAGCCCTGCGGAGAA